>JAOEGS010010481.1:7106-25884 GCA_025447755.1 Corythornis vintsioides
GGGGAGACATCTTCAAACTAAACAAAAAGAGAGGGGGGGGGGGGGGGGGGGGGGGGAAATGTTAACTAGAGCACACTAGTGCAGACAGCTCAAGGAGTGAGAGGAAGATGAGTTTACTATCAGGAAGCAAAGAACACATTCTCTGTCCCACATCTTATTAGACTTACTGGAAGAAGAAAAAAAAAATGAAAGGAAATTCATCACACACAAAGCAGGAGGTAAAGGTGGGTGGAAGGACCAGCAAACAGAGATGTGATTCTGGAGAACTAATAAACAAGAAATGAGCAGTGAGAGGACCAAGGGACACAGTTGTGAGTTTGAGGAGTCTGTAGACAGCAGGCAGGCAGGAGTTATTTTGTATTTTTTACCATCTGCAAAACAACTTTTGTGATTGGATTAGATGCTTGTAGAACAAGAAGCAAAGTAAAAACCATGAGATTCATGGCTTTGAGTTCACCCTGGAGCTGTGCAATGGGTGTGGTCAGCTAGCAGTGGCTCACACTGATGGTGCCCAACTATGAATTTCAGAACTGGAGGCTGCCTTTGCACCAGTCCCTCCCACACCTTCAGTGCAAATGAAAAGTCATCAGAGGGACATGCAGATGGAGAAAAGTGACCAAAGCCATGGGCCAGACTGGGGAGAGGACAGAGCACAAGAGCATTTGCCATGGCCTAAGGCATCAAAGTGACCACAAGGATGATGCTCTGAGTGTGTGGCCAGCACCAAGACACTGAATTATCCTATTACAGGCAATGGCTAAATCCCAGTTCCCTTCATGTCCCCAGGTTCAGGGTCATTTCTGCATGACTTTAAAAAATATATACCCCAGATGCAATGTGTATTTTCCCCACTGTTTTCACTGCTGTGCTTCGTGTGCTGTCTCCCTTTTCTTCTACCTGTTTTCCAGACAGGGAAAAAAAAGCTGTTCACATAAAAGTTGGTTACTTTTAGGAATGTTTGAGAGCAACAAAGGGAAGCAGTGTCTTTGTTCCTGTTGCTGCAAGCTCAACACGTCCCAAAGAATGGTTCTTTTCTGTATTTACTGTGGAGAATCACATGTTGTTTTGCCAATATTTTTGGCCTGATAAACAACAACAAAAAAAATCCAAAGTTGGAGGTAACTTTTAAGGTCTTCATTTCTGGTTCACAGGAACACTTTGAAAGGCTACATTTGAAAATATAAAATACATTTTTTTTGGCTATGAGAAGCAGATCATAAATACTTGATTGGGTTTAGCAGCAGGGGGAAAATACCTTTGATAACAGTACCCACAATATGAGGAGAGGCAAAATAAGACCTGTTACTTTAATACACGGATTTGTTTCCTTTCTGCTTTGCATTGATTTTGTACCATGTGAACTCATTGACTTTAACATAGTAACTATTGATTCCTACTAGTGAAAGAAAGAAGAGACTCTAGCCCCATCTGTTATAAACAAACAAGGCTCTTTGGAGGTTTATAGCAAAGATTTTACTTCAGCATAATTATAAATTAAACTTTCAATTAAAATACAATTTTATTCCAGGTTCAGACTGCAGAATTTCCTTCTGGGGGTGGCAGAGGCTGTTCAGCCACTGAACAGTGGTGCTTCTGGCATCGAGGGAGCTGGAAAATCTCTTCCAAGCTGTGGAGGAGTTGTTTGCAGCATAGCTGCATCTTCTATTATTTGTGGTTTTTGCAGTGGTCAGAAGATGAGCTCCAAACAAGGCTCTTGTTTTTTCCCTCAAACCCACAAACTCAGCTTGCAGCTCTCAGCCTCTGGTTGCTGCAGAGTCTCAGCCTCAATTGCCCTGTCTGAGCTGCTGAGTCTGCCTGGCCACATTTTTGTCTCCTGGGTGTCCTCTCTGTCTCCAGTGCCCAACTGGGGAAGCACCACAGTGATTTTTGCAGATGCAGTGGGGGCAGGTATGCAGCCCTAGCCAACAGCACCCTGCTCTGCCCAGTCAACACCAGCATCTAACGTCTGCCTTCAGCCACTTCATTAACCTTCTCCACCTAATCCCTGCTAAGCTGCTTTGCTCTGATTCACTGCCAATCAATCAGTAATTGGGTTTGTTAACAATCATAAAGGCAGAAATGCACATGTCTGTGCTTCAGACACCATGTCCAATTGTTCCTTCCTCCTGGCTGCTTTTTATTTTGGTTTGTCCTTGTGCAATTTGGAGCTGGTACAATATTCCCTAGTTAATAAGATCTGGGACTGTCACCACCAAAAAGAAGCCAATAAACACCCCTTGGTCCGACAGGGGAGTGTGAGTCATTTGGAGGTTTGAAGCTGCAAGTGACCCAGCCAGTCTGTCCTCAGTTGGCATCACTTAATGAGTGTCTCAGTGAAGCCCAAGCCCACAGCATCACTCAGGAGAGCCTGTTATCTTTCCATGATCCTTGATTCACTCAAAAATGAATGAGGCTCATGGAGCCTGGGGCCATTATGAACATCTGTGAGGATCTCCATCTGGAGCTGAGTTCTCCTAAATAGCTGCAATAGCCAAACTAATCCCCAGGTGAAGAACAAGATTACTGAATGTCTCTTGGCTTTGTGGAGAGAAGGCTGAACATTCAACAGCTGCCTGGGTACTGCAGGCATCCCTCATTTAGGCACCACGCGTGTTAAGATGAGGTTGCTCTCATCTTAAGCATGCATGGGCAGACCTGAGCTACTGGAACTGTGCTGAAGTTTCCAGTTGTAGCACCAAAAATAAACCCTTGTTCTATCTCCACACCAACCCCTGCTGGCAGCTGTGTCAGCCTCGCTGTGACCCCACCAGCAGCAGCCTGCCAGAGAGCCATGGTGTGAACACATCGTGCTGCAGTCCCAGAGACATGGCTTCTTTTCCCAGTGAAGGCAAGTTTTCCTTTGCCCAGATAAAATACTGTCCTAATGAACTATTGTGTTCACATTAAGTGCACTTTGCAGGTATAATACTCCACAAACCCAGCCGATGTTGGGAGCAGGCATGACCCCCCTTTTAAGTCCCAGGAGGGATAGTTTTGTAAGCTATGCATAGCCAAGGTAATTTATCACACTGAAAGTGCCACACGAATAGAAGCAAATGAGATGGTTTGTTCAGTCTCTAATGAAAAAGAGAAACCATTTCCAAACAGAGCAGCTGTGAAACTTTCTGGTCTCCAAAAAGCTTGAGAAAGTTAATGGTGGCACAGAAATGATGGGATGGAACATGGTCACTGGGGTGGAGGAGAACCCTGCAAACCAAGATCTCAAGGTAACCCTGAATGAAGAGGCCAAGCACAAGGAATGATATGGAGCTTCACGGCAAGGTGGGAACAACAGTCCCTGCCCCTCACCTGCATTGTCAGATGGATGGTGCAAAGCAACCCAAGTGTTTGTACATCCTCAGAGCTCAAGCTAATGTCACAGAGCAGACCCTTGTACAGCTCTCAACATGTGCTGACATTTTATAGGGTTGTAACAGGGTAGATAAATAATAGGAAAGAAGAAAATGGGTTTAATCTAAGTGTGTTTTAGTAAGACATTGATCAGCTACATCCAGGAACACATCTCATCCCAAAACAGCAGGTGCTTGTGGTAGCTGCTGACCAGGAGTTACCTTCTGTACAGATATCTGAAAAAATATCAGTCTTTTTCTGTCCCATGGTGCTGGTGGACTTCTGATTGAGTAGATTAAAGCTGGATGAATAATTCATTAAATAAATCATTTATGTGAAGAATTTATCTTCTGTTTTGTTTGCAGATTGGAGTGTGGCACAAGCAGCATCACACTGATTTGACATTCTTTCTCCCTGTAATTGTAGTTCAGCCGGTGATGCCGACAGCTTGTTTCCAGGGCTCCATAGCTGCAGTGCTGTCAGCAGGGAGCAGCTCTGCCTGGCTCCTGACATCCATCCCCAGTGGAAACAGGGCTGAGGTTTCACCCAAGCCAAGGGCAATGCGATGCCATAAAAGCAGAGCAGAGAGATGCAGATAACACAGTACCCATCTGCCATTGTCTAGAGGGTGAAGGAGGCCTCTGACAGCTCTGTCCTTTGGAGCAAGGTTTTCCAGGGTGATGGTAGAATGCCATCCTGGATTCTAACCCCAAAGATGTTGTTCATTGGGAGGACAGCCTATAAAGCACTTATAAAGCCCTCTCATCATGTCTCCACAGATCCATGGGTCGCTGTCTGGAGAGCTCAGGATTAGAGCCAGTCCCCATCCACTGCCTCTCCTCCCCTGACTCATGTGCAGGTGGAAAACCATTCTCCTCACACTGATCTTGAGTAGTCAGTCCTGTCCTGGCCAAATAGAAATTGGTTTTCCCATGAAAACAATTATACATCATTCATTTGAGCCAACTATTTACAAATATTTTCCTGTTTATTCTGAGATATTCCGGATTCATGAGCATTCCTATCAGTTAAGTCACTGCCTGGAATACTCATGAAAAAAGGTAATAATACAACTTGCTGTATAACCATGCACATATGTTCATGTCTTTGTCTCTGCAGCATTTTTCTAGCTTTGGGATTAAGATGGGAAGGGAATGACCCTGGTGGGAACAGAAAAATAAAACCCATCCCCAAATTCAGGATGTCTCCTGACCTCTGGTCCCCCCTGTTCCTCTGCTGCTTTGTAAAAAGACTAAAAAGTAAATGAAATGTCTACTTAATTGACATTTCTTTAGCCTTTCTATCTGAAAAGATCCATTATTTTTAAACTATGTTGATACATGCTGAGTACCATCATTTGTGTACCATCTCTTAGAGGTTATAAAGAGATGAAATATTCAAATTGCTCTGAAATAAAGGTCAGGGTCCTCTCAGTCCCCTGCTCCCAAAGGTACACAGCAAAGTCTTCAGCTCATCAGTGTTTTTAACTTCCTTTGTGTACTTGGTGTTACACATTGTTATTGTAACAGAATAAAAATCCATTTTAAAAAGAAGATTTCAGTATTGATAGCACTGCAGGCACAGCTTTGTTGAGCTGGCTTCTGCCTAGGAATATTCAGTGCATTTTTTCAGGAATTATCTTGATGGATTTTTTTTTTTTTCCTCCGTTGCCTTCATGTTCTTGAAATCAATGGAATCACACAAGTGGAAGGCAAAACTTCAAGATAATACAGAATTTTTCAGTCACAAAGGACTCATTCTGAAATTCAGAGCAGTTGGGTTTGCTGAGTAGCAGTGTAAGAAATATTGACACTTGTTACTTATATATGAAGATCATCTGCAGTGTAGGGGTAAAAGCACAGGAGGGGATGAGACCCAGTCTCCAAAATTACCCAGGCTCTACCACTGTGGAGTTACTCAGAGCAGGACTGGATTTAACGGGTAAAAGCACATGAAGGTTAAAATATAATCTTATGCCTTGGGGGAAAACAATCTTAGACTGAATGTAGATCTGAAGGAGATGAAAACCCATCCAAACCTTGGTCTGTGCTAGCAAATGGAACAGAGTCCAAGTGTGCAGTTTTCCACTTGCCTTGGGCTGGGGCCAGGAGGTACCAGGAACCACTCCCAGGAGGCACAAGATTGGGCTGCCTCCTCCCTATATGACAACTTAACTTATCAATGTTATTTACCCATTTCCATACTTATTTTTAAGCTGTTTCCCTCCATATCCACGATTATCTATTATTGCTGCTGGATTTCACTGGCTGTTTCACTTCCTGGGCCTGCCTCCTCACCCAGGAGGGGGTTTGGCACCAGCCCTCACTATCCTTCACTATACTATGTTCCTTTTTCCCAGTCACTTGTGCTATTTTGAACAGCACAAGACCCAGAGCAGATCCCACAGATCCCTTGCAGAGATCCCACAAGTAGTATCATTCTGCTGTGAAAATGGAACATCTCTTCCTATCAATCCTTTCCCAGTACATGATTATTCCAAGGTTGGGCAGGTGACTAGAGCCTTTACACACAGCAGAACATCCCTTTTGCTATCCTTGCTTGCAGAATCATATACTGCACTTCATACTGAGGTGGCACCAGATGCATCCGGATTCTTCTACCAGTCCTGTCCAGGGGACCTTCCCTTTTGATTGGTGTCTCTCAGAAACCCTAAGGGAAAAGTCCTGCCAAAAGCTTCCTGAAATTCAGATCTCATCCATCTTGCCCTACACTTACTCTTTTTGGAGGACTCAGACTGACTCCTAAGGAATGGCTTTCCTCTAAATATATGAAATGAACATTTCCAAGGATCTAACAAAGCACTAATCAATCCTTCAGTGGAACACATATGTTTTCTAGTAATAACAAAGCACTAATCAATCCTTCAGTGGAACACATATGTTTTCTAGTAATAATAGTAATTATGTCTAAAAGCCTTTGAAAGTTTGACTGTTATTTACCAGAAATAAATAGAAATGGAAGAAGAGCTATTTCAAGTTATAAAGCCAGGCTGCTGCTGCTCCTGTACTCAAAGAACCAGATCTTTTCTGCAAAGACCTATTAATGGCCACAGCTCCCTTGTAAAATATTACTTTACTAAGGATATTCCTACAAGACACAGGAAAAGAGAAGGATTGCAGATGCAGAAGCATAAACTAGCCTTAGAAAAGTGGGACAGTTGATGATGGATCACTCCTAAATGGCTCACAGCAATTTAGATTTTGTTACTTGAATAGAGAAATTACTACCTAACACGATAACATTCCTGATGGTCTTGGGAAATACACTACCAAGGTGCCCATAAATTAACCCCAGATTGAGTTACCCAGCACCAGCATAACTATATTTTCCTCCCACTTGGGCACAAGCACACTCAGCTGCAGTCCAACACCTCCAACCTCCCTCCCACTAAGCTGTTACAGATAAACACAGAAACCAGGGGTTCCAAAGCACAACAGAAAGTCAATATAAAACACATCCAATACAAGAAATATGCACAAAGCTTTCACTAATTCAAATAGAGTAAAGGAGTCTTCTTCCAAAGAGCTTTAGATATGGCATGACAGGTCTTTCTATGCAGATCCTCAGCATGGCTGAAATCTCAGCATAGCTCAGATTTAGAGCCAAAAAGGGTTATTAAAGCTCCAGGCCCAGAAAAAAAAAAAAAAAAAAAAAAAGTTTATCTGAGTCATTCGTATCTAGAGTCATTAGGATTCCAAGGGTAAAATAGGAAGAAACTTTGTAAACCCATGGCTGTGCTGCTCCTGTGAGATATCTGGCACAGAGAGCTCATCATCAAGCTGAGCCCTGTTCCTATGCAGAGGACACAGGGAGCATCCCTAAACCTGAAATCTCAAATCCAGCCTCCATCACTGTCTTCCTTATATTATGTGGTTTTCAGTCACTACGTTCCCTTCAAACACAACTCTCATCTGTCCCAGGTAACATCCTACCAAGTGCTTTACACTCACAAAGGGGAATGAGGGAAAAAAAATGTCCCAATTCCAAAAGCAATTATTAAGAACAACAAAAAGGAATTCCCATGTGAATTGTTAAGACTCACAATACAAAAATGTAGAGTCTAATCCAGGTCACTTTAATGTCAGTGGCACTTTTTTCATTGGCATGCACTGGATAAAAGGCTCCTGTTTCTGGCTGGTTCTGCTGCCCTGAAGCCAATGGTGACATTTTCATTAGACCCTTGGGGGAGCTCAGTTGGACTGTAGTAACTGCTGTAAATTAAACAATTTGAATATAGATGCTATAAATAAATAAAAGCAAAGGGTTAAAGTCTTTTTGTGCGAATCTTATGGATGTCTGAAAACTATAATCAGTGTTTACAGCCTCCTGCACTTGCTGGCAGAAGGAAGATAAAGGCTGAGTAACAGCTCTGTCCTTTACTGCTCTGCCACACGGGCTGGTGCCATTCCCAGGGAGAAGGGGAGAGAACAGAAGAGAAATCGAGGACTCCAGTCCTGGGCTGAGCAGAGCCTGCAGTTCAACACTGATGGAAAATTTGCCTCGTTTTTTCATGTGAAACTTCCTCCTCTCCCCGGCTCCTTTCCATTTCATTCCCAGCCACTCACAGCTGCGATTCCTCCCGCGGGGAGCAAAGGGAAAGACAGGGATTTCAAAAATACAGCCCTCTTGCCACCACTTGGTTTGAGAATCACCTAAATGAGCCCGTCGGCTGGGCAGTGCTGCTCAGCTTGGTGCCCTCCTGCCCAAGAAGAGCTTCACTTAGGAACCGTGGTGGTAGCGGACCGAGGGATATTAAGGGGAGATTTGCACGTGGCTGTGAATTTGCACATTTCTCAGCCTGCAGGCATCTTGCAGACACTTTCAGGCGGCTGCGGGAGGCATTTTTCCAGCCAGGAGTAAGCACAAAGGTGTTGGCCTCTCTGGGAGATGGAGAGCAGTTAACTTCGGAGCTAATTACAGGGAGGCTGACAAAAGCTGACAGATGCATTGTCCTGATGAGGGGCCTGCCACTGATTCGGCTGCAAGAGAGGGAATAAAACCTCTCCCCTTCTCTCGGCAGGCCTGTGACATCAGGGAGCAAGAAGACAAGGATGTCAGGACTTCTAATTATACACCAGGAACTTGCAAAATCGGAGCATTAAAAGTGTTATTTAAAAATAATGCCCCAAGGTGATGAAGTCAAGCAGGGTGAGAAGGAAGAGTGCAGTGGTGAGAGTGAAGGGTTGGAGGGCAGGTCTTCTCCTCATCATCTCACTGATAAGGTCTGATGGAGCCCACCAGGGATTCACAGAGCATGTGGACAGTCTTATATCTGCTAAAGCCTTGCCTGCATTTTAATGTGAAGTGTGTTTCTACATCAGTTTCAAGCCACTTGTGTTGCAAATATTGCCAGTATGATCTAGCCAAGCCAGCAATCCTGCAGCCCAGAAGAAAGCTGTTTGCCTGTAAAGACAGTAATGGACATTTACTGGTTAGCCTCAGACTTTGTGCTCAGTTCCCAGCTCTGCCACAGACAGACCAAGGTAAGACACAAAGGCACCTCTGGAGTTAAAATGCTTTGCAGATGGGTGTTGGGCTTTCTGAAGATAATTCCTGTTTTGGTTTGGTTTTTGCCACCTTTTATAATCTTCTAAGGGTAAAAACGCAGCCCAAGGTGTCCAGTCATACTACTACCCCCTGAAGAAATGCATAAAGTCACTCATGCTCCCATCATCTTTGTTTTTTTGGGTTGTTACACTTCACCAGCTTATTCACAGTTGTCACTTGAAGGATCACGGAATTTACTCCATGAGTTTCCAGAGACAACTTTGACAAAGAGAGTGAATATGAAAAGAAAAGAGAAGAAAGAAAACTTTTCTTTGAGCCTAAGCCCCTGAACTGTGCAGGCTGGACATCTGGAATCTTACAGAGTAGGAGTTCCTGAAAGAAGTAAATATCTCTGCAGAGCACTAAGTGATGCCTTCAGTACTTCAGTACAGCCATGAAGTGATCTCAAATACCTTGATCATGGGAAAATGATGCAATATGCACATCAGCCATCACTTCACAGAGAGGCACTGGCAAGGCATTAGCTGGAAAACGGTACAAATCCACACAAATGTACCAAACCAGCAACAATTTTCACATACAACTTGAAATGCCAAGAGAGAATAATAATAATTTGCTCTGTGTGTCTCTGGAAGAACTAAAATGTGTCAAGGTCAATGCTGCAGGCTGATGCATGCCTGCAGGCAGTGGAGCTTCCCCCTTTAAAAGGCTTTAGGAACAACTGCCAGGATTTTATACGTAGCTGCTCCATTTTCAGGGCAGTGGGAAAAAAATTGCACTCTCTTGAAGACCATTCCAGCCTTATTGTGTATCAGACACAACCCTTACATGTGTTACACTTCTAATATCTCCACGTCTCTGCTCTTTCCAGAGAGGGTTCCTGCTTCCCCACAGAAGAAGGGCTTGAGGCTGCAAAATCCAAACATTTTCAAAGGATTCAGTGACTACTTTCTAGAGAGTTATTGATAATATTGCATAAGTGATATACCTCCCACATTGCTTTTGCTAGTTACTAGTGGTTACAGTCACTCTGACATCTGTTGCCTAACTCTGCACACACCTGACATTCCTACACAGTCAAGAGTTATCAGCAGGGTGTGCCAGGCTTCAGAAAAAATGAAATACAGCACATGATCAGGCTCTGACCCAGCAGGAGAAGGGAGTTGTTCCATCAATCCCTGAACTATCAGACAATCTGCTGCAGAGAGCAGGGTGAAATAGAGGCTTGTAATAAAATTGCCATTATGCATGGAAGGACAGTGGATCAGAAATTATAATAGAAATTGTCTGTTCTAATAAGAAAAAGGATGGATGGTCGTGAGCAAAGAAAGGCATTTCCCAGGAAAGAAAATAACACTTTATGGAAATTGCACGAGGCTGCTCTTTGCTTAGAGGTAGTAGAAACTAAGACCTGACAGTTTCATCAGAGAAATTGTTTAGGAGATGACAAAGAGAACATGCTTCATTGTTCAGATGTCAAACTGCTCATATCTAGAGAAGACAGTGTGCATTTATCAGCAGCAGAAGTACACACCTCACTAAGAATAAAAAAATTATCATAGATCTGCCAGGACTCGGATGTCCTGGTGCTGTGGCTGAAGATACTACCCAGGGGAGGAAGATTCATCTTACATTTCCTGGAAAAGTGATGGGCAAATACTAGGTCTAGAGAATAAAACCTAAGAGACATGGCTGAGAAACTTGGTGGTGTTTATCCTGGAAAAAGGAGGCTCAGGGGAGACCTTCCTGCTCTCAACAGCTGCCTGAGGAGGTTGTAGTGAGGTGGGAGTTGGTCTGTTCTCCCAAGTAATAAGCAACAAGAGGAAATAGCCTCAGATTGCACCAGAGGAAGTTTAGGTTGGATATTAGGAAAAAAATATTCACAGAAAAGCACTGGACTTCGCTACTCAGGGAAGTAGTTGAGTTGTCATCCCTGGAGGTGTTTAAAGATGTGGTGCTGAGGGACATGGTTTAGTGGTGACCTGGCAGTGCTGGGTTAACAGTTGGCCTTGATGATCTGAAAGGTGTCTTTCAACCAAAATGACTGTGTAATGGTATGATTCTACTGAGCACAATATAAAACCTGACAGAAAACAAAGCTTTTCCCAACCTTTAGGTGAAAAAAAGGCTGTGGATGACCTCAGTGCAACAATAAGCAAGAGAGATGCATCTGGAGTAAGTGACAGCTATTGATTTGGGGCAGCCATGAATAGACAGGAGGATTCAGCCTAAGAGGCCAAGGGAGCACTCACTGCTACAGCAGTTTTTTTGTGGACAGCAGTGGATTAAGGCAGATTTGCAAGGAAAATATTCTACTGAAAGCAAGTTCTCTTTAAAAGCACTATTGTTTTTAGGTATAAAATTAACACATTAGGGGAAAAGGAGGAAGATATGTGTAATGTCACGAGTAAATATGTTTGTTGTGATGTATCTAGAAAAAAAGGGAAGAGGAACAGTTCTCTGCTGGAGGGGAATCACACAGGTTTTGTTGGAACAATTTTGGTGTATATTTCTTGCATGATGTGCCTTTTGGTTCAAGACAAGACAAGATCTTTTATATTATTGTCTAAAAGCAACCTGTTGACCACCAGAATCTTGTTCATGTCACGAGATCCTGAAGGACAAAACCATAGTGCCAGGGGAAGTCCAGGGTTTAGAGTTGGAGGCTTTTAATTTTGTCTTTGGATGAGTAAAAGTGATGAACAGGCTCATATGTGTTCTGCATTCAGACTAAACTGCTTTGGGTTTCTGTGAATCAAATCTTAGGAAGGCAGCCTAGGTCAATGGCTATGATGCCAAATGTAGGCTAGTAGATAAAGTTGACTGTGAAAGGCAACTTTATTTTTTATATATTTTGATGCCAAAGCACTTTGTGTCAATAGATGTCCAGTCAGTAAAATGACACATGAAATTCTCTGTAAATAAATGTAAAATGATGAAAATGGAAAAATCATTCTAATTTTGCTTGCTTTATGATGGACTGTAGGCTATTACCAACCAGGATAATAATTTGGGGTTTATAATACATGGCTATATGAAATCATCAGCTTGGTGCAGAGTACACTGAGAATGGTTAGAAAAGGAACAGAGAACACAAGAAACATGCTGCACTAGCACACTGGACACAGATCTGACCCTCTGGCTGAAAATTAGGATCACATAAATTTAGTATTGTAGAAATGGAAGAACAGAGAAGGGTGATGGGATGATCAAATATGTATTAATCTTTCTGCATGAAGGATTTCTGAATAGAAAAGGACTTCAGCCAGGGAGAGAAATGACTGAGCGGATCTGTGTCAGTCATATCAAAAATAATGAGCAAGATTCATTGAGGGCATCATCTCCAGACCAGCAGCTGAAAAAACCTGTAAGTAACTGGGGTCTAGGACTGCATGCTGGGGAAGCCTTACTGCATGTATGGCTCTGTCCTTACTGAGGTGTTCACTAATGGCCTCTGTTAGAGACGTTGCTGGGCTGGGCAGTCTAATCTGTTTTAGCTTCTCTTTTTTTAATTTTTTTTTTTATACTTAGACCATGAATACAGCTATTTTTTATCCCACACAATGTAATACAGCATTACTACTTATCTCTTCCAATCCCTCCTACAGAAACTGTATTGCTCCTCTCCCTCCTATTTGTGAGGATCAACAGTCTGACAGGGCTCCAAAACATGCTCATTTTTATACTGCTTCCAGGTGGAAGTTACTGCCCCGGGTGTCATCCTGGGAACCAGCTCCAGGAAATGTGTCTGTCACAGCACATTGCCAGCCACCTGGCTCCTTGCTCCTTCTCATATGCTAACCCCCAGCTTTCTGAAGAAGGTTCATCCACACTGGAAAACATGGATACCCACCAGCCAGTTCTGTAATTTATACATACACAGGGTGCACAATGACTGGCTGGACCTGTACAGCTCAGCACTGTGATCCTGTCTGACCTGGAGGCTACAACAGTAAGAATTGTTCTACTTGGAGTCAGTAATTTTGCTTGCATTCTGAAAACCCAAGCACATGATGAGCTGCAGTTTACAGTTCAGTGTGCAGTGAAAAAAACAGTGACTCTCCCCCTGCTATTCTCAGAAGCTACTTGCATATTCTACACACTGCTCTGATTACTTATCAGCCTTTTTTGCATGCCTGGGGATGTTCAATCATCTCTTAGCTCTTCAGGCTTCTAGGTCAATGGGAAAAAAAAAGGTCAATGAGTCAACAAATGAATTAAATTTATACACCCTACAGATGAAGAATAGAGGAGTACAGCAGATTCTGAGCTGGAATGAAGATTCAGAGAGAAATATGACAGCAAAGCATTTGAGATGTATTCAGCTTTGATTTATGGTCATCCAAGATGTAATCAGATCAGTAATTTCTGAAGAGGGCTGTGTCAGCTGGTGAAAACGGCTCCACACAGTTGCTGGTAGGCTGATTTAACAGTGACATGGTTCACATTGGAAGCTCTCTCATGCATAAAACCCAGCACACTGTCACCTCAGTTGCCTCAACACAGGCACTGTCTGCAGTGTTCTGACTGTCCTGACTGACCTCCCTTCTGGAAGGGCACAGGACTCCATAGGACCTGAGCTGTATCTGCTATGGATCCACTGGTCTCCATGGGAAAGATTTAGGCGACCAAGTAGTTTCAACCCAACAGTGTTTAGGCCACTGAGTCAATCCCCAGGCTTCACATTTCCCTGGAACACAGGGAAGAGTTGCTGATATCAGTTGTGACTGAACCTAGACACAGAGTAATAGTCAAGCTGTGCACAGCTTGGTGAAGCTATAAAAGGTTCTTCCCTGTCCCCTGTACCACACCACCCTGTGCCACTCACACCACAGTGCCTTGCTTTGAGTCTGAGAGTACTACAGTTGTGGAGAGGATGCTCTATCACGTTGGAAGGAATCCATGAACATGGCTTCAGGTTTGAAGCAAACTTGATTTTTTAATCAAAAAAAAAAAGCCTGTTTACTTGAAAGAAGACTATGTGCTCAAGTGTTCTTCTTGCCTTCTGTAAACAAAGAATTATTAAAAGGTTCTCAGGGATTTGGGATAGTAATGAAAAGATGAGTGATCTTACAAACTACAGCACGGCTGCTTTCCAAACGACTGTTGTGAAGCTCCTTGGCTGGGCTGTTACTGTGATGGCAAATTACCATCTCTGTGGATGAAGATACAACAGAATTCCCACGCAGCTCCCTGGAGGCAGCTGTACTTTGCCATGCACAGGGTACACACCCCCTGAGTGACAGACGTTGCACTTGGAGCCATGTGGAGAGGAAGGCAGAGAATTTGTAACCAGTGTCTGGATATGTAGTGAAAAAAAACAGTGTAGAGAGACCTGTCAAACCAAACACAGTGGGAAGAGGGGGCCTTTCCCATAGCTTTCCTGCAGATCCCACTACCTAAGTGTAACATTGCCTACTGGGAAAATGGAGATAAAGTTAAGGGGAGCAGCCAGGCAGGTGAGGTTCCAGGAAGTTGTTCATTGGAAACAGCCAAAATAACATGAAGTTCATCCTTAAGACACTGTAAAACTCCTCTGCTCCTGTTGCAATTGAATTTGTTGTGTCCTCAGTCTGCTTAGCACAAGCTAATCCCTTGACTCATTTGTAAAGAAAATAGTGATATAAATGGATAAAGCTCTCAAGATAGTTGCTAACGATCATGTTGCAAGCCAATTTTCTGCTTCACTAATACTCTGAAGCTAATCAGTGTTTTTCTAAATGATCTCTGTATAATACTTGATTTTTCTGACTCCAAAATATTTACTTGGAAATATATATGCTGGACCCATACACTGACATTTATTTATACTTGGTAATTAAAAGGTATTTTTCAGAAATACTTCTGCTAGCTGCAGCTCCCAAAAACTGAGTGACCTTCTCCCAGGCTTGGCATCTCCCTGGCACCCAAAGATGAAGGTGACTGCATGTCAGGTGAAGAGCAGCAGGATGGAAGATGGGTGCCAGGCTGGGTGCTGTGGCAGCAACATGTGGCAGAGGGGCAGCAGATGGCCACAAGCTGGGCCCCTGATATTGCAGAAAAACTGGGGAGCTTGAGCTGGTTTTGCCTGGAATCATGACTGGGATCTGAAGGTGTCTGCAGAAGATACTCAGGAGATCACCTCCCTTTGAGGGGGGAGAACATCAGGCACAGGCCAAACAGCAACTGAGTTTCTGTTACATTTCACCACACAGATTTAAACTTTCTGTTGCATTTCCCTTCCTAGCAAGCTGTAACTATTGGTGTTCAATTCACTAGCTCTCATTTTTCTGATAACAAGGCACATGTAAGGAGGGAAACACAGCACTGGTGATGGTTCAGCTGTTTCATCCCTGTCTTCCTTGCATAGCTTGTGAATAAAATGACCCAGTCCTGAGCATTACTCTTCATTTTGCAGATTTCCTACATAAGCTTTTCTACCAACACTTCCATTTGGGATGAAACCTCTGACAACTTCCATGTAAAAGTGCTCCCCAAGATATATTAACATGAACATAGATTTAAAAAAATGATCCTGTTTTTAGTTCCATGGCATTATCTAAGTTCTCCTTCTACACCTCAGTCTGACACCACTCTTGAGCAGGCCTCCTGTGCTGAAATATTTTAAAATATGTTACCATATACTGTTATTTCAATGTGTTTTGCAAGCTGTTCCTCAAACACTTTTTAGTCTGTCTTTCATTTTTAAACAAGCAGAGTTTCAATTTCCCACCACACGGCGAGTGCTGGGGCTTCAAGGCCAGACTGCTCCAGAAAACACAGTGCCTAGAAGTCCTGTGTATCCCACCTTGAAGAGACATTAGTGAGGCTTCTCACATCATGAAGCTCCTTCTCCCAGTGTCATAGCAACCTTGTCTTCAGACCAGTTTAATAAACTAATCTATCTCAAAAGCATTTGTCACTGCTCTGATGGGAGTGCTGTGGGAGCATTACAGTTCTGATAATTGGAAACTTCTGATTAATTTCCAGGTTAAATAAATTTGTGGTCATTACATACCTATTTGTTCTTCTGCCAGCATTGCCTACAACCAAGAGCTGGGAACATTGGAAGCTCCAGGATGCCAAGGGAGCAGCACTGCTGCTGTTGTTCTCACCTTCATTTCAGCCAAAGCACATCAAAAACAACACATCCCACCAGAAACTTCCTAGCTAGCTCCAGCTGCAAACATCTGCTGATGCACCAATAATGCAAACCAAAGGTTTTCACAAACCAACAAGTGTTGACACAAATAGCTCCCAGAGAGAGAACCAGAGCCAAGATCCCCAGCTCATCTGCTTTTACCTACTGAAATAACTGCAAAGAGCAACAATCCATATGAGGAGCAGCATAAAGTGATTCCTCAAGCTCTGTCCCTGAATGCTGCTTAAATCCCCTGGGTTGGCATCACCCAGCCATGAACCTCACCAGCATGCTGCCAAGCTGTACTGCTGGCATCCAGAGTGCAGTAACACAACAAGTTCCTGATATTGCCTCAAATATTATACAACCTTTTGACAATGTAATCCATCATGAGAGTGAAAGCAGGTAATTTTTTGGGAGCTCACTGAATTCCTGTGTTTAGTTTCCTTTCTGGTTGAGCCCACTCACTTGCTGGTCCCATTGTATTGCTGCCTGTTCTCTGAACTGCTGTTTGTAAATTGCTCTGTGTACAACTAACTCTTGTGTAAAAGGTTTCAACAATAACAATGTACAGTTAAATGCACATAATTGCTTTTAGAAAAGGAAAGGAAATCACATCAAGGAACATAAACTCCAGTCCCTGTGTACTGCAGTTTAAAATGGATTATGCCCTATGGCTGGCAATGTACTTCAGTTATAACCATTATGAGTCTACTAAATTAGAAGCCAATTATCATTTTAACAAGGCTTTCATTAGTAACCTGGACAGAGATCATATAGATGGTATATAGCAGCTGGAAGTGGCAAAGAAAAGCAGAAAAGTGATGAGGTGAAGGCACAGGTATAGTAAATAGAGCTGAGGACCTTTGCAAAGACCTGACCTTAACTAGGAAGAGCATCAACCTGCCATGAGCAACACAAGCTACATCCTGATGGATTTCTGAGGATTGCTGGGCTTTCCCCAGCCCTTAACACAGGAGGAAGCCAAACAGTGTATCAGTGCAAATGCCAAACACTTACCTCTGGGCTATGGGGCTTCTGCAGGTTGCTGTGTTGCCTTGCACGTGCTTTCCTTACAGTGGAAAATGTTGCAAAGGGAAGGGCAGGGAAGGCTCTCTCCAGAACAAATGCTTCCACTGAGTATGGAATTAACCTGGACCAACAGAAAAAAGATAAATTCAGCTAAGAGCCAAAGGCTTTGCTATTTAACCTGTTAAGGTGTTAAGGTGTGGTAGGAGGTTGTCAGTCAGGAGGCTTCCCAATGAGAAACAGCCTAAAATGGAGCCTCTGCCCACCTCAGAGGGCAGAAGGGTCTGCCGAGGGCAGGTGAGTTCAGTCTTCTCTTGTTTGTTGGATTTGCCAGTCTCTTGCAAAGGGTTTGTTTTCTAGGTCTTTGGGAAGCCAGAGCACTCTCTGCTTAGTTATATATACAGAATAAAAAAGCACACAAATGTTGAATTTTTAAACAGTGCCTTACAAAAACCTTTGAGTGAAGACAGTGCAGACACTGTTAAAACACTGTCCTATGCACCTTACCTGTGAGTGCTGACACACATGCACTAAATCTTCTCCCCTGCTGAATTGTGTTTGCAGGAAGAGGTTTCTGCACTGACTGAAGAATTCAGCTGTATTTTTTGCATCTCATTTGTTGGTTTTTTGGGGTTTGGTTGGGTTGGTTTTTTTTTAATTCTCTAGAAGGATTTGTCCCTTTGGAAAGAATTTAGCTTTTCTTATTTTGGGGCCTGATCTAGTGTCCAGCACACTGACATTGCACTTGAGATGTCCATATTGGATAAACTGATCTCCAAAGACCACCCAGCAGACCCACACCTCTCAGACTGGCAGCTGTGGGACACCCCACTGCACACCAAGCCAGCCCAGAGCTCTCTTTTAGCCCAGTGCAGCACTGAATGTACAGAGTGATGGAAAAACAGGGCTGTATGAGGATCTCCTAACAGCCTTCACATAAAAGCAAGAAGGGTGTGCTACATCTGTTTCCCAGCTTCTTTTCTGTGGTTTTCCTAAGTTAATCCTGCCCTCTTTTCTATCAGTAAAGATACAGGGGGCTGCACACTCTCACAAGGTGAGAATGTAATTAACTACTGTTGCATGCAAACCCTGCTTCTTTCTTTTGGTTTCAGCTCTTTAGAAAGAAGTTCTTCAGGGGAAAGCCCAGAGATGCAGATTAGAGGATGCTTTGCTCTGATATGGCCTTGAGCTCCCCCATGCCTCAGCATCCACAGTGTAGCCCACAACTCAGCAACCCCCTTGCCAGTGCTCTCAGTTCAGATTTGATGTTTGCAAGAATTTCCTGGAAGAAGAGGTGAAGGGTTCCACATCACTGCAGAGTAAATCACTATTAAATGAGAACTAATGAATGATCACATGAATCTCAAGCTGGAGCAATCAGGCACTCTGCTGCCACCAGAGGCTATTCTCCCTGCTGCCACAGCTGCTTCTACAGGGCTGATATTTAAACTGTTCTTTCCTCATTGCTTCAAAACACTGTCTTGGGAGCCATCCAGGCATTTCTTTTTCCCCAAGGATGCCTTAGTGCCCATTTACATCCAAGAGCCTGCTCCTGCTGTAGCTCAGGTGTGGCTGACCCCTCACTCTGGATGCACAGAATCACAGAAGGGTAGGAGTTAGAAGGGACCTCGAAATATCGAGTCCAACCCCCAGCCAGAGCAGCACCAAAACTAGGGCAGATCACTCAGAAATGCATCCAGACAGGTCTTGAAAGTCTCCAGAGAGGGAGACTCCCTATACAGAGTCTGT
>JAOEGS010010481.1:25984-40916 GCA_025447755.1 Corythornis vintsioides
AGGGCAGATCACTCAGAAATGCATCCAGACAGGTCTTGAAAGTCTCCAGAGAGGGAGACTCCCTATACAGAGTCTGTTCCAGTGCTCTGTAACCCTTACAATAAAATTGTTCCTCATGTTGAGGTGGAACTTCCCAAACACGAGCTTGAATCCATTGCTCCTCATCCTAGCACAAGGCACAAGTGAAAAGAGGTTGTCTCTGTCTTCTTGACACCCAGCCCGCATGTATTTATAGACATTCATTGGATCCCCTCTGTCTTTTCCTCACCAGACTTAAAAAGCCCCAGGTCTCTCCACCTGTCCTCAAGGCAGGTGTTCCAGTCCCTTCATCACCCTCACAGCCCTCTCTTGGACTCTCTCAAGTACATTGCTTTCACTCTTGAACTGGGGAGCCCAGAAATGGACACTATACTCCAGGTGAGTAGGGCAGAGCAGAAGGGGACAAGAACCTCCCTTGATCTGCCAGACACACTCTTCTTAATGTTCCCCAGGATACCATTGGAATTCCTGGCCACAAGGGCACATTGTTGTCCCATGGATAACTTGTCTACCAGGACTCCAAAGGTCCTTCTCCACGTAGCTACTCTCTAGCAATGAATGCTCAAAAGATCCCCATTTTCATCAGGTTTTTTGCAGCTGTGGGTGTGGGGATTTCTGCACCCAGACAAGCTCACGTGGGGTCTAACATCCAGAGTCACAAACTGCAGTCACCAGTGCTGGCAGCTCTGGGTCTTTTGCCTGAACATTTGTATTTCATCCACGTTGGGTTCATTTTGGGTGCATGCGCTTAGAGCATGTCCCAGCTGGCGAGTGCAGCAGCAGAGATTTAGACAACTGGATTTTTTCCATCACAAACCTGGAAAATGGCATCTGGAGGGTAGAAAATGTTCTTCACTGAAGACATGTCTCATAAACTTCTTTATGGCTTGTGTAATTATTTCACTCACCCATAATAAATGCCCTTTTGCTCCCTGCAAGCTGGGTAAGATGGCTTTTACCACCCACAGCAATGTGCCCATGGCCTGTGTCTATGGCTCTGCAGAGCCACAGCCCTGGCTGGGAGTGGGTACTCCTGCCAGCAAACTGCATGATGCTGGTGGGATCTCAGCCATGAGTGAGTGGTAAACAGCTCAGTTCTGCCCATTTTTCTTAATTGACTACACCTTTTTAAGCACTCATCTCACTCCCAACGAGTGCTGGGATCTTGCCGTGCTCAGAGACCACCTGGTTTGGAGGTTTGCTGGCAGTAGAGGAGATGAGGGCAGAATCTGGCCGAGTGCTGCCAGAGCTGCAGCCAGCCCTGACATTTTTCCTTAGGTTATAGCTAGTTCAGCTGGACACATCCAGCCCCGTTTGTATTTCAGTGCCACACAAAAAAAAAAAATTACTTCATCACCATGGAGACAGCTACAATTTGCATCTTAATTAAGCAATGACAGATGCCCTACTGATAAAGGCAATCTTTAGCCATGGATCCCCATTGACTTCACTTTCCAGTATTCCCATTTATCATTAGGTGCTTCTGAAGTCAAAATCTTGCCAAGTGATTGGCAGGGAGTTACGTCTTAATGTTTGTGCTGTGCATAAATATTTCTCGATGGTGAGACAGTCAAATACTTCAGACTGAAGTAGGCAGAATACTGTCTGGTTCTGCATGGCATAAACCCCACCACCCTAAGGGGGGTTGGACATGGGGGATGCACAGCTGTGGGGGGCACAAAATGATCAGCCAGAGAACAACTATGGACACGTGTATGGTGCCAACAGTGCAATACCAAGCTACCTGAAAGATCTCTAAAGGCTGGAGAGCTGGGCACTCACAGAGCAGGCAATGCCCATGCTGAATTTCCACCCTTAACAGATCTTGCCCTGTGGTTGGACATTGGAATCTCATATCATATCATGTGCTGAAGGGACATTTCAGAAACAGTGTTTTCCTGATGGCTTGTGCACATGGTAGCAAACAGGGTGCAATGAGTCAGTAGTAAGAGTGCAAGGATCAGAGTGCAAAGAGTTGGTTGGGCCACCCTGCAGAGAGAAGGGGAGAGACAAGAAGTGAGATGGAGCTAACCCAGGTACAGTGCACCTACCTCCCAGGCATTTGGCACAGCCCATGCCATTGCACAACCTCTGCTCCCACTGCAAACTGCTCCTGTGCTCAGGGATGCATCCACAACTCTCTCATCTGTGTCTCAGAGTTTCACTGCCATTAGTGGATCCAACACCACAACCCTTACCACCTTCAGCAGCTTTATCATTATTTTGCTGTGCATAGGGAAGAGGGGCAGAGGGGAAAACACTATAATTTCAAGCAGTACACACTAATTTGGGGTGCCCAAGGAGTAAGGATGGGAAATCCAGCAGCCCTGGAAAAAACATGATCCAAACCTGTTCATGTTCAATGACTGTGGTTGTTGTGTTCATGGCTTAGTCATTAAAATAGTCTGGTTATTTGTCAGATTAGGCTGGTTGTTCATCTCCTCCTGGTGTATAGCATCAACTAAACACTTAGGAACACACAAATCTTTGAAACAGCAGGTAATTTGGTTGCAAGGAGGACAGAAATGGGTGTCTGTGCTTTAGGTAAGGATGAACTTCTCCTTGAGAGGTGTAAAAGTGTGCACCAGAATTTCCAGAAGCTGATGCCTTTAGAGTTTTATCCCATAGGTGATTTGCTGATCTTAGAGAAAGTGTAAGCTGAAATAAAAGCTCTTCACACTTCAGTGGGTTTTATTCACATTTCATTCCTATTTACAAGGGCTTTTTGCCATGTGAATTTTCTGGCACTTGATATACTCTTGTCCTGGTTTCAGCTGGAATAAAGTTCATTTCTTCCTAGTAGCTGGTACAGAGCTGTGTTTTGGATTTACTGTGAGAATAATGTTGATAACACACTGACATTTTAATTGTTGCTGAATAGTGTTTACACTAAGTCAAGGACTTTTCACCTTCCCATCCTGGGCTGCCAGTGAAGTTCAGGGAGTGCATAAGGATCTGGGACACATCAAGGACAGCTTACCCAAACTGGTGTGACATCATGCCAAGTATATAAACTGGGGGGAGTAGGCTGGGGAGGCACCATGTGTCAGGGATTGTCTGGGCATCAGTCAGCAGGTGGTGAGCAATTAATTTTATTGTGCATCACTTGTCTTGTATATTTTTTTTTTCTGTCCTATTAAACTGGTTTTGTCTCTTCCCACAACTTCTACTTTTTATTCCCTCAATTTTCTCCCCATCTCACAAAGAAGGGAGGCTGAGCAAGCAGCTGTGTGGTGCTTAATTTCTGGCTGGGGTTAAACAATGACAAGTCTGAGCACATGTTGTGCTTTCCCTTTGGCAGAAGGTCCGCAGTGCATCTTTCTCCTCTGTCTGGCCACCCATTTTCCCTAAATTGAGTCAAAATCACTTATCTCTGCAACTTTTCACCTGCAGATTTTGCTGAAACCTGTCCAAAGGCTCAGGAGGAAGGGTGAAAGTGAGGGTAGGCAGTGAAATGATGTCTGTGCATGTTATAGGAAACCAATATAGGTCAGTGACCACAAATTATTTATGGGATTTTGTCCAAATTATTATGCCTCTGCAGGCATGTTTTGGAAATACTGAAAGCAGGGATCTGTCCTACAAAAGATGGTGACCCCTACATCAGAGACATGAATTAGGCCAAGCAGATAACAGACCAGGGAAGGGATGTCACTGCAGCTGGTAACAGAAAACCTCCATTTACCCACCGAGCTGCTTCACTGCCACACTGTCTCTGCCCTTATGGCAGAAAGTAGAGAGAAGGGTTCTTGTTCTGCCCAGTAAAACCTGAGTTAGCAGTCAGGTCAGGTGCCTCCCAGGAGGATCATTTAGCCCCCTGCGCTCCTTTGAGCTTTATGGCATGCTGAGCATCTCCTGTGCTTGAAGGGCAGGAGACCTGTGCCCGAGTACACCAAAAAGTTAATTGGAAAGAGCAGCTGTGAAAAAGGCCTGACCTTTTCCCGAATTGCAGCCCAATGCTGAGTAGCAGAGGTCATCCAATTAGCGGGGAAAATGATGCTGGAAGAGAACTTTCCGCCTTGAAGGAGTGATGCCGAGACTTGTTAGTGGGGCCCCATTGCAGTATGCTCAGTTTCCAGGTGAGATGGTCTTTGCAATGAGAAAGCAGAGGCTCCAGGCCTCAGTGGGCAGCTGAGCACTGAGATGGGCCCTTGAGCACCAGCAGAATTGCTGGAGATTGGACATGGCCCTCATATCCTTCTAGAATTATGTTCCTGGTTCCTGAAGCTTTTACTGTTAGTGAAGTTGAACTTTGTTCCAAGGGAAGCAACCAGGTAGAATGACATTTTTAGACCTAGCAATCACTGATGTTAACAGGAGAGATCATTTCTGCATCTCACACTCAGCATACCCAAGCTAACAGGTTTCCCTTCTCCCCATGAGCTTCATTTAGTTTAAAAAGAAACTCATCCCATGATACTTCATAAAACATTCCCAGGGTTTTTCTCCAGGCTCCAGCAGACTGAATCTATAGGAGTTCTCCGGGCTGGTTCAATGGACCATGTTACTAAAGCACACCCATTGGGATGTTTCTTATTTCACTGGTTAACAAAGATGTTCCTCATCTATTTTCTGATGAAAGAAAGCAAACAATCCCTGCTCAGTATCACGGGATATCAGCTAACAGTGTAAGGGGCTCATGCAGATAAACTCGACTCCTTTGTGCTTCAAAACATTGAGAAATCATGTTGATCTTGAATGAGATGATGTGAGTATTTTTACAAGACACATATTAAAAGATGTTGAATTAAGATACTGATCTTTCCTCCTTGTTGACTTTCTATATATAGCATAAATATCTATAACCAGCCTGATCCCCAGGCCTGGGATTGTCTGTCATTGGACATGATGAGATATCCCATGCTCAAATCATTCTCCACGCTCTACTCACCAAGCAGTCTTAAAAAGCCATGAGAAGTGTCAGGGAGAACCACAATTCACCTTTTTCACCTGCTACAATCCCATACAAGTAGCAAAGTTGAGGCTACTTGAAGAACACCGGTCAGGGTGGATCTATTGACATTGTCTCTGGGTCAGAACAGCCTTTTTTTTTAGATGTTCAAAAGAAAGCAGACAGGGAATGCATGAGGTCAAAAACATGAATGACCCTGTTAACTTATCTGTGATTTCTCCACCAGCCATTACAGCCTCTCCAGCCAAAACAGAAAGAACTGGAAAAAAAAAACAGAAAAAATTCAATTCAAACCAGAAAAAAAATGGCAACAGCAGCTGTGCCCTACTGAGGAATGAAAGCAAAGGAGATGAACTGGGACAACAAAGACCCAGCCAGGACATGCACCTCTAGTCTATCCACTCCACTAGCTGTCCAAGTGCCTATCGCCTCTCTGAGAACTGGTGTCAGGGAGGTGACATTCAGACATGACCATAAACTTTTCCATAGCTACCAGTGGAGATGTCTTGGCATCCAGTTCAAGTGGACACAAGCCTCTGTTGCTGAGGAAGGACTGAGAGACAAAATAGTCCAATCATAAGAGGAGGTTTATTGCTTTGATCTCACTTATGCTTTGAGCCTGGAGGGCAATCTGGAAAACCTACATCTACTGTACACAATAAAGATGATTGAGAGAATTTCAGGCTGAAAGGAAGGCAGAAATGCAATGCTACATCAGCATGAACATGGCACAAGTGAGCAGAGAGGGACTATTAAACTGGAGACTAGAAAGCAAAACCTTATTAGATATGTAACCTGGAGCCAGAAAAATCTTTGTCAATAAAGTAGAGGACTCACTTTTCCTCGCTTCAAGCATCATCCATAAAAGGCTGAACCTATATTGCCTCTAGTTCTGTTGTCTTATCAAGTCTATATGCTCACTTGTTTTTCACTCCCTTACCTTATTCCATAGTCTTTGTCTTTCTAAGGATGAAAAATATTTGCAATCAACTTCTGATTTTCACTTGTCTTTTAATGTCAATGGACAATATCAGATAAAGCAGAAAAAAACCCTTTTTTTTGAAGCCAATTTCAAAGACTTGCTTCTGTTCAGGGTCTGATTAAGACTTGCAATCAAACCATCAATATTTGCAAAGACCTGACTCACGGCCTGCCATTGGAAGGAAAATGCAAAATTCATGAGTTGATTGCAAGTGCTTCCAGCTTTCCCAGGGCAGATGGCCACCTCCCTGCCCCTCTATCCCACATCACTTTCCCAGGAAGGATGAGGAGGAGCCAGCTGGCCAAGATGCAGAGATCAGAGCTTGTTTTTGTGGGGCTATCTGAAGTCCCTCTGTCTGGCCCCACAAGGACACCTCCCCAGGGACATAAGCCCCAGTCTCTGTGCATTTTGACAACAGGCAGCTGAACCCAAATGCTCTTTTCTGCTCCTGCTGCTTCAGCATCAGCACCCTTTCTTCTTATGGATTCTCCCTCCTGTGGAATAATTTAGTCACGCTCTCTGCAACTGGAATCTCTTCTTTAGATAGGGTTCCTCCAGACCAAGGTTAGACTTGGCAGTCTAAACACAGGGCAGTGTGCTTGTCCACAACTGGGTGCTGAGCTGCACTGTACCCTTGTGCTTTCCAGAGCTGTGCTGTAACAGCCCATGGACCAGCCAGGTCCAACAATTCCCCAAATTCTTTTGCAAATGCCTCCTACTCACTTCCCGTATCTCTTTAATGGTCTCACAGTTATTTAATTTAGATCCTTGGAGTTTCGTTTTCATTTTAATTTCCCCAAGGTTCTTTTACCTTTTTTTTTTTCTTTTAATGCCTCTATGTCAACATCTGCAATCAGCCCTAATTGAAGTTCTTTCTGGCTAAGCCACGAGGTGTGTAGCTGGTGAACATTGGTCTAAATCATCTCTCTGCTTTTTAAATGCTGCAGTTAAATACTGTATTATTTAAAGAGATTGTCTGAAGGGAGAAACTGCTATTACCTGAACACTCTGCTTGGGCGGGGAGGTTTCTTGATGTCAGAGATTAAAGCAGGAACACAGGTGAGTGTAGCTACTCACCCCAAGTTCATGAGTGGTCACGGGCATATCTGTGTGGCCTTTTCTGTCAAGTTTTGCAAGATCCCAGCTGCTCACCCCTTGGTGATGTTGTTGTGACAGATCCCAAAAGAAAAAAAACCAAGGGATTATGACCCAAAACTTGTGGTCAGTGACTCAAATCAGACGTATCTCCTGGGTAGCACAGGACAAACTCCAGAAAGCTTGGTGGATCTGAGACATTTTTCTCAGAAAATTATTAAGCCCCAGAGAGCGAAGATAATTGTAAAGCAAAATATGATCTGTTATCTTTGAAGCGTTGTTTCTAATTTAATTTTAATGATGCTTATGAGAAATGTGACGCCTGTGTGTCTGCTTTATAATTGCACATAGTCTATTTCCAAGGCTCTAATGTCATTTTACAAAGGGTCTATTGATTTCCTGTTGTATCTATTGCAACGCAGCTTCAAAGTATTTGATAGATATTCTGGAAATTACATATTGTATTATATTATAGCTTCCCTCCTCAGACGTGGGCTATGTGGCAAAACCTAGTTATTAGCTCTGTCATAAAAGGCAACAGCTTTGTCTACTGTAGCTGAGGCTGAGTTATGGGTCTGAAAGTATTAGGGTGTGTTGTGGAAGTGTATAAGGAGGTGTTGCACCAATAAGATATCCAAACTTATTGGAAAAAAATGAGCTCTTGAGGTGTTCTAACTTTGTCACTTTCGTTGTTCCTGTAGTCATATTTCTGTATTTAATTTGAGATTGATGGATTAATTCACCTGTTTTTTGATGGTTTTTTTTCCTGTAGGTTGCCAAACAATTTAAGATTTCACCTCCCTGCTTCCTCCTTCTTGATCTGCAAAGGAATGCCCTTTAGGATCTAGCAGCACATTTTAAGGAATTATTTATTACTCTCTTCTGTTCCAGTCATTGCTATCTGGAAAAGAGAGAGTCTTCACCTTTCCATCTCCTTGGGACACACCAAGAATTACATTAAAACAGTTTTTTCAAGCACCAGAAGTGTTCATTGGAAATATCTGTAGAAGTTTTTGAAAGCATTTTGGTGATGTTTTTCCAACAAATATTGCATATCCTAATTTCAGGTGCTTTTCCCAGCTGTGACAGCTAATCCCTTTTCTTACCTGTGTGTAGTAGTAAAGCTAAGGAAAATGCCAAGCAACATGTAAGAAGTTTTCATTCAAGCTCAGATCTGAGATTTTGGCATCCAGGTGTCCACCTTGAAATAAAATGGGAACAGATCTTCTTTATCATCTGAAATGGCTGTTCCCCCAGTATTCCTCCATGAAAAACCTTGGTGCCAGAGGGCTGGAAAGCAGATCTGTAGAAAAGGATGCAGATGTCCTGGTGGACACCATGGTGAAGAGGAGTCAGTAATGCTTCCTTGGAGCAAAGAGGGACTGCTGCATACAAGGATGCATTCCCAATCACCAAGTCCAGATAGTGACTTTCCATTTCACTCTATGACAGCAATTTGGGGACTCAGGGCCCTGCCAGAAGCGAAGACAAAGCCAAACTCTTCTCAGAGCTGCACAGGAATAGAACAAGATCGAGAAGACAAGCTGGAGTGTGAAAAAAATCTTGATTAGATACAAGAGGAAAAAAAGTTTCCTATGAAGGTGTGAAGGGCCAGAGGTCCTGAGGAATCTCCACTCTGGGAGACAAGCAAAGCTTGACTGCACAGGGCAAGCAACTTGATCTAGGTGTGTCCTGGGACCAGACTCCTTCCAGAGAACCCTTCCATATGAAATGTCTCCATGAGCCAGTGATCCCACACCTTCCCTGTCTTCCCTGACCAAATAAACCTGAACAACAAATGCGGGTGAGTTACAAAATCAGCACACATAAAGCAACTCTTGTGAAGCTGGCAGTGTTGCACCACTATGGAAGAAACCTAACATCTCTTTGTATTGGAATTAAACTGGCTAGGAGTTTTATGCCCATCAAACGTCAGAAAAAACCCTCACCAAGTCTATTTCTCACTAGTCTGTTCACACCAACATTTTAAGCTATTAGTGCTGTAATACATAAATAATGCTTTCTTCTTTATCAGCCCTATTAAATCCTGGAGACTGACTTAATCTCCCAGTTTGTTATGTTATTAAACTTGTCATTCATTATTAGATCAGTCTTAGTTTATTGTCGTTCTGAGCTGCAGACTATTAAATGCCCAAACAGGCATTTACATAACATTAAGAGAGCACAGGCCAACAGAAAGCTGGAGTCAAAGTTTAAGCTGGCACTTCATCATTAAAGTTTGTTGAAGAGGAAGAAGCAGATTAACAAGAGTCACAGTGGCAGAGCCTGGTTCTTCAAGGCCTTCCACCCATCACAATTTGCCATGTCACAGCATCCACCTCCATGGTGATGGATGAGGTTGTGTTTGTTGGATGGGGTGACTCCAGGCCCTGGAGGAGATAATGGCAACAGCAGCTGGGATATCCGAAGGGGAGCTGGAGTGGTTTCTGTCCTCTTGGCAGAAGCAACTTCAGCCCATTTTACTTAGGTGTTCCCTGTCTGGCTCATCTGATGCTGTTTCAGGTCGAGCCTTGCTCTATTGAGCAAACTATGGCAACTAAGACAAATTATATTTTTGAGGTGAAGCTTAATGAGTCCTCCAGTCTTCTGAAGAACAGACAGGAGGTGTCCATACCAACAGCCAGAATTTTCTTTGTGCTTTGCAGGGTCTGTCATGCAGATGCAGTGAGTGCAGAGCATCCATTTGCCCAGGCCCCCCCACCCACCTGTGAGCAGGGTTGCAGAGCTGTGTATCTCTGGGGTTCATAGCCTGTAAGACAGCCCCCGCCTGGACAGTGGCTCTGACCTTGTGCATCTATGAGAGGACATCTCACATCTCACCTGCTGACAACACTCAGGTGAGAAGAGTCCATGTGCATATCTTTTGTTCACTAAGAGTGAATACATGTGCTCTCGGGATGAACTCAGGTGAGCTGTGGAAGACACTTGGCATATGCAGGGAAAGAGATTGAAACACTGAACTGCTGTTGTGGAGGGGCTGAGGAGGAGCAGAGAGCAGAGACTTGGCCTCTCTGCTGATGAACTTTACCCCAATTTAAGAGGTTACTTGGTTTGAAGCCAAATAAATGATTGGTATTTGATTTTTTCTTATATAACATCAAGTTTTTATAAAAGGGAGAGCTATTTCAGACCATGTCTTGAAATATTGCTTTTCCAGGACACACCTTCCTGTAGTTTTAATTTCAGATCTTACCAGCTTCTTTCCTCCCTCCCACAATTCTAAATTCTCTGATGCATCTCTCAGAAAGGCCTTGAAAAAAAATGAAATATCAACTTTTAAAGGAGTAGAGATTTATATAACTCAGTATATTTTTTCTACAGAGCACACCTTTGATCTGTCACCCACATTTCATTTCCTTGCCATGCCAAGGGTCTCCTATTTGATGTTAATAGGGGATATTCTTCCATTTTATCCCTATACTGTTTTTCTTTATAGTTTATCAGGATCAAAGAGCAAACATCATAGCCTCTCATCAAACATGGACTGATTTTGTGACTCTCATCTTCTACTTTAATTATCTGGCCATTAAGAGAACATGTCTAATGTGCTCCTGGCAGAGTTCTCAGCTGTTTCAACCTCCTGTTCAGTCCTTCTGGTCATGTTATCAGCCTTCTCTTTAATTCCTCTAATGAACTGATAAAGGGGAAAAGTATGTGAGTAAATTAACATGTGAGGGAAGGTTTCACATACTGTTTAGGAAGCCAAGGAATCTCAGAAGTCTGGTAAGCATATATGGCAGTCAATAAGTATCTGAATGAGCACAGGAACATCAAAACCACCTTTTGCTCAGCTATTCAGTAGCTCATCTACAGTCACATCAGCTTTTCCTGGCAGAAGGTCCCAACAGCATCATGTTGGCTGCTGACGGTATCTAAAGGTCAAGTCGCTGTTTATGAGCATTGCTTCATCTGGATCTCAGGGGATGGGACCTGGGCATTCATTCATCCTACCCCTCCCTACTGTGGTACTGACACTGATGAAATACTGGGTGGCCACCCAATAATGTTTTTCACTATTATTTTATCAACAGATGGCACTGAAGGCTTCAGCATTTGTATTCAGAAACTCGTCAGCCTTTGTGCTCAGCACCATCAGGTTAGCAATGAATTGACTTCCCCAGGGTCTTTTTTCATGTCTTCTCAATCTTTATTCCCAGGCTGGTCTGAAGATTGACAAAGCTGTACCAGAAGAAGGAATGAGCCAGTCTCACATCTGACTTTCACTAGGTACCAGGAGATTTGGACAGAACAAATCAATGACATAAAATTGAGATACTTTGGACAAGAGTGACTTTAATTATAAAATCAAAGCTGGGCCTGCGTGGAGCTTCTCAAAACCAAAGCTATGTGTGGAGAAATACCCTGTCTTTCAACAAGACAGTTGCTAAGGGGTTCCTCAGGTTTAAAATCACATCCCAAGGACACTAGACATTTTGCTAACACCCAAATGACCTATGTTCAAATCCATTGTGCATCTCAACAAGTACAGCAGCAGCGTTGCCATAGCTGTCAGCTCTGGAGGTTGCTGCTTTATTTCAGAGTTGAAGCACAGTCTGTGTACCTGAGAGCTTTTTTGTTTTTCACTTTTGTGCTTGATCTGAACTTCATGTGCCTTGTTGTGAAGGGTTTTGGAAGGCCTTGGTTTCACTCTGACAGGGAACAACTTGACCCTGTTGTGAAATGTCATACCCTCCTTCCAGCTTCCTCCTTTAAAAACAAGAGTTCTTAAAAACACTCATGAGCAGTTTATTGGCATAACTGCAGCGAAGGCAGGTTGCTTGGTAATGAAGACAATGTCCTTCATGCAACTCTCTGACATAACACACTTTCCTCTTTTAATATTTCAGCCCACGTCTCAACAAGTAATTCTGGGTATTGAACACTGCTTTGTACATCTTCTCTTCAGTGGAAAGGAACTACAGAAGAAAAGTCAGAAACTATCAGGCAAAGAGGAGTGTTCAACAAATATGAGTCCCTTAAATACACCTTGAGTGTCATCCTTCCTGGGAGTAACTTTAATTCTGTTACTGAGGAGTTTAAACCTGAGCATTTATGATTTTTTACTGTCAGTGCCTTTAGCAACTCCTGACACTAGAGCTGATTTTAAAAGTTAGCATTTGAAGTTTATTTAAAGCTATACTAAGAGTTTGAACAATAAGTTTGAAGTATGGAAATGAGGCTGAAGCTGGGTTTTCATTGCTGTTGGTAGGTCGATCACTAGAGGGAGATCAAGATCTACCCTGAGGTGACCAAGATCTACCCTATTTGCTCACCCATCATAACCCTGTCACAGCCAAAGAAGAGGTGGCCATGCAATGGGTAAAATTCATTTTAACTGTAGCAGGAAAACCAAACCTCTACAACAGGTAACAAAAGCTCTCTGCTTCATGAGCAGCAAGCAAGTGGGGAAGGATCTCAAGACAAAATCTCATGCCAGCTGGTCCCTTTCCTAAGTGAGGTGCAATTTTTGTAAGAGACCAGGTAGATTCACTGCCCATTTTGAAACCTGGATGACTATTCTAACTTCCAAGATATTCTGGTGGTCAAAGTTTCTTATCAAAGTCTTCAAGCTTCTTTCTCTAATTCCAGGCACACTTCTATTTTCTGTCTCCTTCCTGGAGCACATGCATGAACTGAAGTTGGTTTGCAGCTTGTGTTTACTGGGGGGCTCATGGTATCTCCACCACCTCACTCCTCCAGGAGCAGGTGCTGCAGAAATATTTGTGCTGTAACCTGATGAGGCTCATAAAACACCGTGAGTGTGAACAGGATCAGACTTACAAAATGATGTGTGTCTGACAGCTCCTGGGGGCTGCTGTCGATGGAGACAGTGACAGCCACCATTCATCATGTGGTAAAAGGGCATAGCTCATGTCTCAGTCCAGCCCTCGTTCTTATGCAGCCAGTGAGATGTCTGTCCTGCTGGGATGCAGCCAAAGCTGCAAGGGACAGAGAGTACTGGAGAGATGCCACCAAGCTGTGCTCCTCTTGATGCAGGCAGGGGAAGCAGTGGAGGATGGTATGGGGCTGGAGGCAGGAAAGCACTGCTTTGGCCCTGTCTCCACTATGGTGTGCCAGACACTGGTGGAGAAAGTTATGGATTTATTAGCTTTTGCATCAGATTTCAGTGCTGCAGCTGGTCCCTGGTCCTGTGTTCCCTACAGTTTCTCCTCCTGTGCACTTGGGTCCCTGGCAAGACAGCTGCTGAATGTTTGTCTCCCTCTCTTTTTCACACTTTGGCTGGTTTTGTCATTTTTTCCCTGGTGTTGCTGATGCTGTGATATGTTATCTGTTGGATGAGATTGTCATGGTTCAACCCCAGGTGGCATCTAAGCCCCACACAGCCGCTCACACACTCCCCTCTGGTGGGATGGGGGAGAGAATTGGAAGAGTAAAAGTGAGAAAATGCATGGGTTGAAATAAAGAAAATGTAATAGGTAAAGAAAAAAACTGCACATGAGAGCAAAGTGAAACAAGGAATTCATTCACTGCTTCCCATGGGCAAGCAAGTGTTCAGCCCTCTCCAGGACAGCCAGGCTTCATCATGTGCAGCAGTTATTTTGGAAGACAAATTACATCACTTCAAACTCCCTCGCCATTCCTTCTTGGCTTTATATGTCAAGCATGACACCATACAGTATGGACTATCCCCTTGGTCAGCTGGGGTCAGCTGTCCTGGCTGTGTCACCCCCAGCCTGCTCGCTGGTGGGGTGGGGTGAGAAGAAAAGGTCCTGACTGTGAGAGCCACTGCTCAGCAATAACTAAACCAGCCCTGTGCTATCAGCAGGGTTTGCAGCACATAAATAAAACACAGATTAACCCTACCCCAGCCAAAACCAGCACAGAGATAACAGGCACACGAGTCTGCCTGAGAGGCAGAGCACACCTTAAATCTTCTGTACACATGCTGCACAGATCCAGTTATCTCCTGCATAATGTACCTGTGAGATCAACCCAACGATACCTTTCTATGATCACTACATAAAAACAAAGTGTTGGTCTGTTAATCCATTCACTATGTGGTCCTTAGGACAGGACTTCAAGGGAAAGAGTAGAGAATTAAGGGTTTAAAACAATATCAGGATTTCTGCATGTAATTCCTTGCAGAATGGTTTTAAAATACACCCTACAAATCACACTCTTGCCAGGTCCTGACAAAACATAATCAGTAGTTAAGCTTCTCACAAGATAAATAGATAAATTCATCAGCCAGAGCAACTTGTGATGGATTCATTTAGCCACAGTATTAGTTCATCAAAACATAACCTTTATGCACACTAATCTCCTCCCTAGCCCCAAAAGGGATCATGAAGGCAATAACCCATTTCCTCCCAGCCACAGAGAGGTTGTGGAAATACCTGTCTGTCCATGAAAGATTCAATGTGACATCAACCACCCTTTCCAGCCATCTACCTACCTCACCTTTATGCCCTGGGCTGAATAGCCCCAGTGGGAGAAGAGCAGATAACACTGAGAAGGTTTCTTTAAAACTGCTGTTTCATTTAATCTGCTTCTTTCACATGCAGGGCACCTGAGCACCCCTGTGGTCTTGTTGGGTGCTGACAAATACATCAGTCCTTGCTCTGTACAAGATAGAGGTGCTCCTGAGGCATTGCTTCAGTATCATCCATGTCTCTCAGAACTTCCAACCCCTTGGCTGGTGCCTGAGGGCTGTTATGTCCACAGAGCTCCTCACAAGCCACGCAGAAAGCTAAGGCACATCCACATATGCCCTGCCATTGCAGAGCACCCTGTAAATGACTGGCTTCTTTTTTGGGACTGTGATGATATTTTAGATTCACAGATATAGATATTAGGGGTTGGAAGGGACCCAGAAGATCATCTAGTCCAACCCCCCTGCCTGAGCAGGATCACCTAGACCA
>JAOEGS010010482.1:0-18980 GCA_025447755.1 Corythornis vintsioides
GGGGATCTGCTCCATTCCCCTGGGAATTCAGCTTTGGGGGGATCTGCTCCATTCCTCTGGGAATTCAGCTTTGGGGGGGGGGTGTCTGCTCCATTCACTGGGAATATCCGTGAATGCCCAGTGATTCTGGCAAATACACCCTGAGAGTGTAACCACTGTTAATCCAAGATCCCATCTGAAATTAGCAATGGAACAAACCCCTTTTCCTTTTCCAAAGGTGGAGCAGCACAAATATAGGTCATGCTGGCAAGGGCAGATTAAGGGCTTAGCCAGGTCTGGGGGGAGGTTACAGGGCTGACTTTGCCCTACATTGGTGCTGGGCTCCAGCACTTCCCAGCAGCAGAGTTGGATTCATGTTTCACTCAGCATTGACAGGGGAGGGAAATTACCAGTTGCAGTTCCATGAATCACAGCAGCCTGGATTCCCAGTTGAATAGAATCTCATGTTGCTAGTGGTGTTATCTCTGCCAGCAGTGTGAAATTGCCTCCATTTCCCAGGCTTGGCTGACCTCTCTCCTCCTTTTGCCTTGGAAGATGAGCTGTGCCCCACCTTGTGCCCAGCAGTGGGTACACCAGCAAGGGTGGTGTGGATGCAAAAGGTGCAGCTGTGCCCAACTTCTCCAGATCTCTCCCTGGCAAGAAGAGGGGAGAGATTCGAGAGACTCAGAAGCAGCAGGGTGTGCTGGGTGTGGACAGCAGTGAGATGCTGCACGCTGAACCCCTGGGGTCTCCATTTTGGGTCCCTCAACTTTGGCTTTGCTTTGTACCTATTAAACACACATTGCCATGGGGGTAAGGACGTCTGGTTGTGAAATGCAGCTTGGCTTGCACGTGGGAGGGATCACTGGTGTTTTATCAGCACAGCTTAAACTGGAGAAGTCCAAAAGACAGCCAAAGGACATGTTGTGTTCTGTCTCACATTCTCACAGGGCTTATCTACTCACTTGTAATTCCTCAGCACTGGTTCTAGGGAGTGGCTGGGGTTGAGTCTGTTCGACTGTCACATGGTGCTGCTGCTCGATTCATCTTCTACTTCTCAGGAGTGCAGACTCTTCCAAACTAAGCAGATGTCTTTTCATGGGGTTCTATTTAAAACATTAACATGTATAGAGGTTAATGAAAACACTATAAACTTCTGTGGGTGAAAAGCAGTGCTTGAGGACCAAGTGGCATCGTTAATGCCCTGTAGTTAAGGATGATAACACTCCATCAGCTGTCAGACATGAGCTTTTTGATATCCATTGTCATATCCCTCACAGGTAACTTGGACCTCAGAACAAGATGAAAAATCCCATTCAACAGCTGCTTACTTATTGATCCTTTATTTCTTCATGCTGCTACTTAATCAGCATCAAGCAATTCCTTCAACCCTCAAATTATCAAAGAAAGTATCACATTAAAATCTGCAGCAATGTACCAGAGAATGCAAAGTTTAATTCCTACACCTGCCTGCTCCAGGCTCCCTACCATGGGGTTATTGTTAAAACAGGTACTGGGGAGCAGGGGAAGGAACAGGGTGGGTCAGAAACAGGCCCTGCTGCAGCCAGAGCTCAGAGGAAGGAGCTCTGGGGGATGTTCATGGTCTGTGGGGTGTCCATTTAGGACCAGCATTTGGAGCATGAAATCTGCTGCTGGGTTTAGGTCTCCACCCTGACCTTCTGGAGATTCAAATTAAAACCTGATGATGGTTACAGGAGTGCTGTTGCCTTTAATATTAACTAGGGGAAGGGATCTTTAGAGCTGAGACCCCACTCATCTTCCACCCTGCAGAGGACTGGCCCCAGACTCTGTCTGGAGCTGTGGCAGTGGTGGGACAGCATCCCTGGGGAAGGTAACTAAGCTAGAAGCAGGATTTACTTGCTGAATGTTAAAGGAGCATCTCAGGGAGATGCAGGTTGAAGGCTTTGTTCCTCAGTGAGAAAGATCCACAGCAAGGGGTGAGTCTGTCCCTTGTCTGAAGTACCTGTGTCTGTTTCCAATGTCTGATAAATATACCAGCTGGTTTCATAAACTATATCAATCCTCTCTGTAGAAATGTGCTTTTCTTGGCCTGCCCCAGCTGCACAAATCCCACTTAGGAAGCACAGTTACTAAACTGCAGCCCGCCAGCTGCAGAGCCACGCAGCCCTCAGCCTCCCCCTGCACCCGGGCAAAAACCACCGAGAAACCTGCCCTGTAAACGGAGGGGTTGGGGGTTTCCCCTGGGCAGGGGGTGGCAGAAGGGAGCCCTGGACGCTGGAGATGCTGCCCAGCCGAGGTGGCAGTAGGAACTCCTAAAACAGAACGATTACCGGGGAGTTCAGATTTATTTTCCTTTTGCTTTCGGTCGGGAAGAGCTGATGTCCTGAACCCGCCGCTGGCACAGCCGTGCCAGGGCAGAAGGAGCTCTCCGTGTTCCACCCGGGCACAGGGCAGGGGGCTGCATCCCCCCCTCCCCCCGCTGCCCACAGAGCGGCTCCCCTCTCCCCAGCTGACGCGGGGGGCTCCCCTCAGCAACTCCCCTCTTTCTCGGACACCGCATCAGAGCCGGGCTGGTGCCGCCTCCGCAACTCTGCCAGCCCCGCAACTCCGCCAGACCAGCAACTCTGCCAGCCCCTCGTCCCCGCTGCTGCGGGACGGCTTTCGCCCGGGGCTCCTCTTCCCGCAGCCGTCCCGCCCCGGGGAGGGGGCAGCGGCCGCCTCCGGCCACACCTGTAGCGCGGCGGCGGAGGCAGCTCCCGCAGCTCCCGCAGGCGGGTGGGCGCCCGGCGGCACCATGACGGTGGGTGCGCGGCTGGGTGCCAAGGTCCGGGGCAGGTACTCCCGCCGCGGGAACGGCGATGAGCGGGTCTTTATCCTGGCCGGCGAGGAGGAGGAGGCGGCGGTCGGGGGCACCGCGGCCGCCCCGCACCCGACGGCGCTGGATGAGGAGGGAGCTGCCTCCAGGAAAGTGCGTTTCGCCCTCCTGACCGACTCCTACGAACCGCTCAGCCCGCCGAGGGCAGGCGGCAAGCGGCCCTACGGCAAGAGGCTGAAGAAATACGGCAAGGTGAGCGGGGCAGGGGCGCGCCCGGACCGGCCGCCACCCGGGGCAGCCTGGACGGGGACCCCCGGAGCGGGGCTCGGAGGGCAGCGAGGGTCCCACTACCGACTGTTCCGAGGGGTTCTCGGAGCGCCCCTTGTCCTGCAGGGATTTTTAGGCGCTGCGAGGCCAGGGTCGAAGCCCCTGGCTGGGATTTGCTCGTGGGGAAGGTGCCGGGTGCTGCTGGGGAAGGCACCACAGACCCTCTCCCGGATCAAAGAGCAGAAAATCGGCCGTTTCGGAGTGAAAATGACACTAAGCTGATCCATGTGACGGGTGCTTTGCCTTTCTTTGTTCTGCATTTCCCTCGGCGTCATTTTTTTGACACCGTTCGTTAAAACTTAAGAGTTAAGTGGCCTGCTGTGTTGATTATTCTATTGAAGTGACCGACAGAAAGGGCAGTAACATCCCTCCTGTTCACCTTCCAGGAGTCTCCTGGAAAAATCCCTGCTATGAGTTAAAGGAAAAAATGCAACGTGTCCTTTATTGCATAACAACTATTTTGGATCAAAATTGTTCCTTTGGTTTCCTGTGTGGAAAGTCACAAGTTTGCAGGCTGATGGTTTGGGGTTTGTTTTTTATCCCTCAAGGGTGAGTGTGTTTGATTACAACAGTGCAGTTTGGAATAGTCTGATTATTTGTGGTTGTTCGTGTCATGTAAATACAGCTCAGGTATGTGCTGGATATTTGTAACCAAAAAAAAAAAAAAAACCCAAAAAACAAAAAGCAAACAAGAAATAGTCTTTGTGTTAGCAGGAAAAACCTGTCTGGTGTAGAAAGCTGAGAGATTACAGATGTCAGCAGGAGAGCTGGCTTTCCACTGTGTCCTTTACAAGATGAGAATTTTGGGAAAGATCCACTTGCATGCAGAAAACACCCTGGCAAAGTTACATGGCTCTGAATCAGGGAGCTTGCAGAGGTCGGTGTAGCCAGGGGCTGCCTCAACTAGAAAACCAAGCAGAGCATTTCCTTTTTTCATGAAGAATTGGGTATTTCCAGGTTTCTCACACTGTGATTCTCCCAGCCACAGTAAACACAGGTAGCATGAGGAGTCTGAGGCTGGGTTTGTGCAGAGGAGCGTTTGGGCACGGCTGTGTTGCAGCAGTTTGTAACTCTGCTGCTGCTGTCAGGGCACTTGGAGCAGCATTTGGAGCTTGGACACTCCAAATTCCTTTTGTATTGGTCAGATGGGAAAGGTTTGGCAGTAAAGAGCAACTTGTGGAAGGGTTGGTGAGGACCAGGTAGGTGAGTGATGAAAGGGGGAAAGAGGTTGTCAGGGTGACCTAGTAGGACAGGAGAAGGGAAGGTTTTGTCTCCTCCTCAGTCCTCAGGCTCTACCCCCAGGGGCTCAAGCTGCTTTCTTATTTTTCCAGCTTGATTCTCTCCAAATAATTTCCACAGGAGGGAATATAGGAAAATTCAGCTGTGTAGTGGTATCATGACAGCTGAAGGTTTTCATGTGCCTGTACCACTGTCATCCAGCTTTAAGAAATCCTAGGAATATAATGGATATTGACTGGACTTCACCAATTAAAAGTTTATCCTCTGTTTTCACATTAAAGAGGTTATTTTGATCTAGTCCCAAACAACCATGAGGTCTTACTAAGAGTTAATTCTGATATTCAAAGGATTATTTTGCTCTAGTCCCACACAACCATAAAGTGTTGCTAACAGTTAATTCTGATATTCCTCCTTGACTGACCACGTCAGATTAGTTCCCCAGTCATGACCAGGCATACGTGCAAAAAAACTATCAGTGGTGAAATTAAAATTCCATTAAGGTTTTTACTTTAAATAATCTGTAGCCAGTTATCTCTAAAGCAATACACAGATGAGTTCTCAAATGTGTACAGGCATGGAAGTGGGTCGTATTCTTATTTTGAGGAAAAAAAAATAAATTCCCATTTTGACAAAAAGTGATGGAATGTCTATAAAAGAATTGTCAGTGACATAGTGCCTGCTTGTTCAGTTCTAGCAGCTGATGTGCTTTAGGTGTTAGCAGCACGCTTGGAACATGGTGGGGGTGGAAACAGCTACCTCTGCAAACTCGATGTGAGTTTCAACTGCTGTGATTCTTGAACAGAAGCCCATGTGAAAGCCTTGGCTTCCTGCAGAGGCTGCATCCGTTCAGCTTAACCGTGTGGGTGTGTATTTCTGCATAAAAATAGATGGGGAATGTTCCACGCTCAGGCCCTGGGCTGCTGGAGACCTTCCTTCTCTGGGCTGGGGGGCACTGGCGTCGGGAGAATTTCACCTGGAGGCTTTTCCTCTCACCTCTCCCTTTTTCTGTCTGTCTGTTCCCATGTCTCTCCACAGAACATTGGCAAGGCTCTGCAGAAGGGGTGTCACTACTTGGTGGTGGGTCTGCAGGGGCTGGCCACAGCCTATTCTGCTCCCTTCGGGGTCTCAGCCCAGGTGGCATCGTTCATCCGCTAGCGCGCCTGCTGCCGCATCCCGCCGGACTCGGGCACCGAGCTGGAGACCAGCACCCAAGACAACTCTTGGACGACCAGTCCCAGCCACGAGCTGCTCCAGCTTCCCCGAGACTTGAGTGCTCTTGCTCTGCAAAAGAAATCCCAACGCTCTGTAAAACCCGCTGGTGCCAAAGAGAGGCGAGGATGAGGAGGGAGCCTTCGTCTCGCCGAGCTCCGGTCTGGTCTCGGGCACCAGCTGGTTTTCTAGAGCTCTGTGCTGGCTGTGGAAGGGAGCCAAGGACAGATGGAAAAGCAAGTGGATGAGGGAGAGAGAAATGAAGAGGAACAGAGGATGGCAGGGGAGGTGGTGATCAGAGGAGTGAGGAGTTGTCAGAGCACTGGAGGAAACAGATAAGAAGGGAGCAGGAAAAGGTAGTTTTGGGATTTCTGAGGCCTTTTTTTTCCAAGGAAAGAGTTAAGAGCATACTTTAAAGTATTCTTGGATATAAACGGACTGTGGTCTGGGATGTGGAGAGCTTTGCTGCATCAGGGTTGTTCTTTCAAACACTGGACATAATGAGTCTTTAAATCTTAAGACTGATGTAAAAATCCAGAAAGAAAATGAGGTGCATTTGTCTTCTGATTTTGGGGCATTAAAGGTTCACCATGATTACTATTTTTAAACTTCTCCTCTGCTGCTGTGAAATCTGCATATATATATATTTTTAACTGCAAATGTAGTTTCTATCTGACATGCTCAGTTCTGGAAGCTGGAGTGTAACAACACCCAGTTCTGTGGTGTTCACCGGGGAAAAACCATGGATTACCAGCTGCAGCTGAAAAAACCAACGTACTGCATTTGGTATAAGAAAGTACAGCTTTTTTTTTGGTGTGAGAATGGGGCCAAAAATCCTGCCAGCATCATCTTCATTCTCAAATGTGGAAGTCATAGCTAGAGGCTGTCAACATCAAGTGGCTCATCTCCGGCGTGCGGATGGAGCAGCTTCCGTGTCACACCTCCAGGGATATAAATCTTGTATTGATGACACAGGAACAAGGGGAATGAGCCTTCAGAATTCTCTGGGTTTTGGTTTGGGGTTATTTTTCTGTCAGTCTTTTGTGGTATCAGTAAATGATTTCCCTGTGAGTACTGTCTGTGTGTATTATAGCTCTAGTTTTGATGATAGTTTACAGTTCTGATAGAGTTTTGATAATCAAGGAGTTGATTTATATGGAAAAAAAATGCTGTTGGTTTGTTTTCTTTGCCTTGCTTTGAATGAAAAGGTTTTTTGTGTGTCTTAGCAAACCACGTTGTATTTCTTTTAAATGTAGCAAAAGAAATGAAGATTATTTTTTTTTAATGCTCTTTTTTAACTAGACTGTAAATAAAAGTGATCCATGTAATGCATTCAGCTACACACATTAGTGAGCACACAAAAAGGAGCTTTTCAGCTGGCCCAAGCAGCCAGGGGAAGCTGCAGTGTAAACTTCCCTGTGTTGTTCTGCCCAAGGCCTCAGCAGTTCCAGCAGGACACAGTCCAGGCTGCATGGAAATGCTCAGGGAAGGCAAAGGTGTGGAGACAAGGCTGTATGGGATCCAAGGCTGCACAAGGAATAGGCACAAGGAGATTTTGCTCATTCATTTCATGCCTTTAGTTGTTTCTTTTGAGTTTCTTGTGGGGACAGGCTTTGATCTCCCCAGCAGCAGTCCAGAGGGTATTGATAATTGCTGTGTTAGAACAGGGCTGTCCTGAGGCCCACGTGCCACACCAACCTGCTTATCTTGGGCCTCAGTTCAGATTTTGTTGTGTTTTATGGTGCTTTCACAGTGTCACTCACCACAGCTTGGTTTTTGAATCATTAAAGCAGTGTGGGGCAGATTCATCTCCATTTCTCTGCCTGAAAGGAGTGTCCCTCTGTGTGTCCATGTCCTTTGAATAGGAAGGCTGCCTCATCGTTGCAGCACCCAGGGTCCAACTCAGTGCAGGGACTTTCCACAAAGGTAAACATGAACTTTAGCTCGTGAAGCACTCAGCACAGTGCTTACCACTGAGTTTTGCCTGCTGACCTATGGTCTCTGCTCACCTGGTGCAACTTTAAGGGAGTAACCCTGTTGCCATCCATAGGGAATCTGAGTGGTATGCCAGTGGTGCTTGTGTGTGAGAAAAGCTTGGTGCATATCAGCAAGTCAGCTTCTGCTCAACAGTGTTTCTAAAATGGGCCAAAAACAAAGAAAGAAGGAGGGGAGAGAAAGAAAAAGTAAGCAAGTCACCTGTGCTGTTGCTATAAACCAGCTGGTGAATCATGCCAGCCTGCTTTCCCTCCTTGGAATGAACTGATGGTTCTCACTGAGGCTACCAATTAGTGCTGCTTATCAGTTCTCCTGGAGCAGTAATTCACTGCTTGGCTGGAATTCACGAGGACAAGCCTTGGCCTGAGGGTTTGTTACTCTTTACCAACCCAGCTCACACAGCAGTGTCTAGAAAACCTGGATCTGAGGAATGAGGTTCAGTTGTCAGCAGGGGATGGCAGAGGGGGTTGTGGTTCCTGTAAGTCATGGCAGCATTCCTGGACAGCAGTACCAGGTCTGGCTCTAGCTAGGGTGCAAACAGATGGGATGGGGCAGATCCTGTAGTGCCCTTGCCAATGTTGTCCCAGGAACATGAGGAAACAATCTCTGATTAGGTGCAGATCATGTGGCTCAGTGGAGAAGAAAGGTAAAACACCTGAAGCAGATCCCTGGTGCTGGGAATCTGCAGGTGGCTGGGCAACCTGGGGCAAGTCAGGGGAGTGGTCCGGGATTAACTCTGAGCTTCCACACAGGCTTGATGTGCTCTTGGGGGGGCTGGCCTTGTAGAAGCCAGCCCAGCAGGGACAGCATTCAACCCATGGGCACAGGAAGGGTAGGAAGGGTCTGGTCTGCAACTTCTCTCCTGGTTCTTCTGAGGAACACAACAGACATCTGCCCCTCCTGTAGAGAAATCTGGGATGGAGCAGGTGTTACAACACAGTGAGTACATGGGGAAGTTTGGATTGGATGTTTGAGATGGCTGAAATACAATTCCTCCCTTCAGGCACACACTTGCCACCTCTGCTTTCTGCTTTCAGTGGTGTGCTACTGTGTTGTCTGGTTCCCTTCAGCTTTCTGCCTATATTTCACCATGTTTATCACAACTGGCAGGATAAATAAGTCTGGGAAGCTGACTTCATGCGAGAGTGGCAAGAAGTAGTCAAATGGTCCAAGCTTATCTCAGGACTGAACTTCACCAACCTGACAGGCTGGCAAGTCCCTTTGAAATCAAACCCTTGGCTGTTCCTAGCACCTGCTCGATGAGTCACGGAGCAAAAGAAAGCTTATTTTTGCTGGCTTTGCCAGAGCATTGAATTGCTACTCTGGCTCACTGTGGGCTCTGAGGAAATGGCACAGGGCTCACAGCTATTGTCCTTTGTCTTGCAGCATTCCCAGCAAGGAAACACTCTGCCCAGTGTGCTTTTGAAGTGCAGTAACTGAGGACAGCTGTACCATGCCAGGGCGTTGCCAGTTCCAGGCCAAGGTTTGCTTCAGGGATGAGCAACCTTTCTGTTCTCTGCCTGCCTGCAAGACTGGTGAGGGGGCTTTGTGTTGGGGTGCTGTAAAGTCAGTTATCTCCTTTGCTGTACCCTGAGTCCCTTGTCAGCCAGGCACTGGCCTCTTCTGAGACAAAAGTGCTGCTGATGTGCAGTGAGTTACTGCAGTGATGTGTGTGGAGTGTGCTATGTGAAATCCCCTTTCTTTGAGAAGCAGTAGAGACCCTCAAGAGCTTGTAGGTTAATGGAGATAATAAAATGGAAAGAAACTAAAGGAATAAATTACTCCTTTTCTTCTCTTAGTGGGAAGTAGCCTGCGGCTGCCAGGCCTGTTTTGGGGGTGAAGTCTAGCTCAGAGAGTAGGGTGTTCCTGAATCCTGCTTCATCTACAAGGCTCAGGGCTCTGGACTTGTTCAGTTGGAGGAGGGAAGACTTAGGAGGGACCTGATAGCAGCTTAAGAAGGGGTTGCCAAGAAGATGGGGGTCAGGGTCTGCAGCTAGACAGCAAGAGGCCATCATCAGAACCAGAAAACAGCCAGACACAAGTGGGAAAAGCACTAATATGATAGTTAGAGAATAGGTTACATCAGGAGGTTGAGGAGTGTCTGTCTGTGGAGGATCTCATGTCGTGGCTGTACAAAGTGGAGAGCAGCCCTGTGTGAATTCAGTGTTTGCTGTGAGCAGGAGGCTGGTGGAGAGACGGGGTCCCCTCAGCCTGGGAGACTCTGAGGCTTTGAGTGGCATTTGAGTGCATGATGAGCAGAAAGCTTATACTGTACAGAGAGGTAGAAGACTGATGCCCTCGCTAAAAACACGATGCTGAAACTAAATCTCTGTTTCTGAGAACAAGGAGTAACTTGCTAAAATGGCAGTGCAACCTGCCTGAGGAGCAGCTCGGGCCCCAGCAGTGTTTCTGCTCCAGTGCGCTGCTGGCTGAGAGGCAATTGTCCTTGAGTGCCATCTCCTGGGAAAAAAAATCGCATTTCCAGCTCCGTCAGCCTGCCTCATCCCCTGCAGGGATTTCCTGCCCTCCCCAGGCCGGCCTCCTGCTTTGTCCAGACCCACCTTCAGGATGTTGGGTCCCAGCAGTGGAATGTTTTTATACCAGAGTTTGCTATCCGGTTGAATCCTGAGCCTGCTGTATGCAAGTATTTAAAATGGAAAGCCATAAAACATAGTTCTTGTGTTGGGTTTTTTGGTGTTTGGGGTATTTTTTTAACATCAAAAATGCATTACAGTTTGTCCCGAGGTACTTGCTGTGCCTTAAAAACATTCCTTAACAGGAGGGAAGGGGAACAGCCGTGGCCACTTCTTGCTTCTGAATCTCGTCCTCTACTGGAGCCATCACAGCTACTCAAGCCAGGGTGTGGGATTTCCAATGCAGGAGAAATGGAGATCAGCAGACTGCTGTGACCTCCCCAGGAGCTGCCTTGAACCTCAGCACACCCCACGTGTACTTCCCTCTCCATGCCTTCTGTATTCCCTTTTATTTCTTCAGCCCATAAAGGAATCCTTGTTCCTTCCTTCCCTGGCACACCCAGCTAGGATCAGATTGCTTTTTCAGCTGTGCCTGCATTAGAGTGGGGACTTTCTTGTCCTTGGTGACTCCCATCCTCCCCCACGATGGCTTCTAAACCATTAGTGCACAAGTTAGTCCTTGTGCTGCCAAATAAACAGCTCCCCAGCAAAGCCTCTCCTTTGGCCCTTACCTGCTCTCCCACCTGCAGCTCTACCCTGGCTAATGCAGACCTGGAAAATCACATTTATGGAACACAAGGAGAACTTGTAACATTATTAGCCTGTGTTGGTTAATACTGGGTTGAAGATTTCCTGGGACAACCTTTTCTGTATTGTCCCAGTGAACTTAGACTAAAGTTTAGCATCTGACTGGAGGAAAAAGACAATATTCATTTCAGCTTCCTACATGACTGGACAGTGAACAAAGTAGCCTACCAAGCTGCCTGGTTTTTATGTGGTTATGATTCTTTGTGTAGGAAAAACCTCACCAAAAAAATAATAAAAATCCCTTTATCTCAATCCTCTGGCTCCATTAAAAGGCATCTATCATTAATGACTCCATTTTTAATTCCATCATCGCCTGAGATTTTCCATACATGAATTTCACTGAGTTCATTTCTAGTGCATGACTCACTGAACTCTCATTTCCTTGAAGATTTTAAGAGGAAACAGTGATGCTTTTATCCTCCCCTCCTTCCAAAGGAAGCTTTTGAATTTATCGTTTGTTTTAAGATTGGAAGAAGGATATAATTTGTGTGTGTGTAGTATAATTTTTATCATCTCTTCTTGAAAGCATCTTAGGATGACTGCATCTTCAGCTGTGTCATCTCCTCATCCCTGCCTTTTGCTGAATTATCAGAGCCAACATAACTGGCATAACCCCTGGTGTGGTCGTTTAACCCTATTCCTTTACTGAGATAAACCCAGGCTACATTTAGTCCTGTTCTAACACAGTCACCTAATCCAGGCCAGCATTCTGCTCTGTCACTGGGATTATTTTTGTGCTGTCCATCCAACTCTCCTCCCTCAGAGCACATGCTCTTTCAAAGCACAGTCCTGTGCACACACTGAAGACCCACAAGATCCTAAATCACTTGTCATTGTTAGATTCTAAAACCAGTTTGTGTGTTTTTATCCCTCCAGCACTTACATTTGTTTGTTTTGATACATGGCTTGTAAGAACTGCTTATCAGACAGTCCTTAATAATTAGACAGTCACCTTCCACTTCCCTGTCTGCCAGGATGCTGTGGATGGGATGCTTCCAGCCAGCCATTGTGGCAGGGGGGTTGGACTAGATGATCTTCTAGGTCCCTTCCAGCCCCTGACATGCTGTGATCCTGTGATTGCCCAGCGCTGAGCTTCCCTGTCTTCTGCCCACCGGGACTTCAGTCTCTACAGACTGATCATCAAACACTTCCATTTGTGAGCTCAACCTGCAGATCCCTGCGATGGGTGGAAAGGGGGGAGCCAGCCATGGCTCTTGCTCTGCCACTCCATCCTGTTTTATGAGGCCTTCTTTTCCTCGCAGAACGGTTTCCCAAATCCCCGGGCACCTGCCGACACGAGGGAAGCTCTGGTTGCGGGTGTGGCTGCTCTGGTGCCAGGCGGCTGGTGCGGGCAGATGCCCCGAGGCATCCAAAGGCAGAGACCCGCCCACGCCCGCACTCAGACGCTGCCACTTAATCCCACTTCAGCTCTTGCGCTCCAGCCACCTGTCCCCGCTCTACTCCCGGTCAAAACAAACGCTTCCATCGCACTCAGGCTTCTGCAAGGCTGCTGCTGCTATAAACCCGGCCCGAAGCAGCACCGCGTTCAGCCAACCCGCGCCCTGACCGCGCTCTCCCCTCCACCCAAGGCAGCGGCCCCGCGGAGCCCTCTTGCTCCCGAGGCAGTGGGGCAACAGCCGGGCACCTCCCGCGGGCCAGGACCGGGCACACCCCGCGGGGCAGCAAGCCGGGCACATCCCGCGGGCCAGGACCGGGCACACCCCGCGGGGCAGCCCCGCTGGGAGCCGGACGCACGTTGGGGCCGGACGGCGAGGGGCGGACGCCGGCCCTCGGCCCGCCCCCGTTCGCTGCAGCCGGCGCGGCCCAGGCGCCATGAGCGGGGAGCGGGGCTGGCTGCGGGTGGGGGGCTGGCCGTGGCCGTGGCCGCGGGCGCGGGCGGGCTGGCTGTGCGGGGCGGCGGTGCTGGGGCTGGGAGCCCTGCTCGGGGCCTGGCGCTGGCTCGGCGGGTGGAGGAGGAGGGCGGGCGGGAGCCGCCGCCGCCTGCAGCGGGTGGGGACGGTGCTGAGCCTGTTCGTGTACCCGGTGAAGTCGTGCCGGGGGGTGGCGGTGCGGCAGGCGCAGCTGACGCCCATGGGGCTGCGGAGCGGGGAGCTGCGCGACAGGTAACGGGGCTGGGAAGCGGGGAATCGCGGTGCCTCCCGGGCAGGCCCTGCTGCCGGGCCTCCCTGCTGGCTCCCCGGCTGGGAAGGCTGGGAAGGGCTTCCTTCCAGCAGCTGCTGGCGCTGCCGTGCCCCGCACGCCGCGGCGGGAGGAACAGGTGCCCGGCGTCTGCGCGTCACGGTGCCCAGCGCGCTGCTGTCCCCGCACCATGCAGGTTCTGGCTGGTGATCAAGGAGGATGGCCACATGGTTACAGCTCGCCAGGAGCCGCGGCTGGTCCTCATCTCTGTCAGCAGTGAAAACGGGCACCTGGCCTTGGAGGCTCCGGAGATGGGGAAGATGTGCGTGCCCGTGAAGCTCCCCAGGAAAAACCCCGTGCTGAACTGCAGGTACTGAGCTCATCCCCCAGGTTCTCTTTCAGTGCTGCCTCTCGCCTGCATGCTGTGCTTTCCAAGACTCTGTGATGGTTTGTGGTTGCTCTTGCAGAAGCTGGAAGGTGAAAGTTGTGTTGCTGCTTTCCTGCGGGGTCTGTCTCCCAGCTACTCATTGAAGACTTCAGATCCTGATGCTGACAGAACAAGGAGCAATGATTTTATAACTGAGAGGGCAGGTTTGGATTAGGAAGAAATTTTTTACAATGAAGGTGTTGAGACCCTGGACTGGGTTGCCCAGAGCAGTTGTGGGTGCCCCATCATTGGAAGTGAATCATTCATGGCCAGGTTAGACAGCACCTTGAATGACCCAGTCTGGTGGAAGATGTTCCATGGCAGGGCATTGGACTAGATGAACTTTAAAGGTCCCTCCCAGCCCAAACTTGTCTGAGAAACTCTGCCATGTGTTACACAGCAGGCCAGGGTGGATTGTCATAGTAAAAGGTCTAGTTTTAATCTGCTCAACAGTAGTGAAAACCAATTTGAGGAAAAGATAATACTCAAAACCCATGCATTATACATCTGCTAAGTCAGCTGTGATCTTCAGCCTCTAATGTTGTGTTTACTCACTGAAGTTTGCCTCTAGTGTTTTCATTTTGCTGAGCAGCTCAAAGCCTCGGTTAGGAACGTTGGTATTTCTGTCACCACTAGTGTCTGCGTCACTGGCCATTTGGAACTGGGGAGGTGCTGGAGTTTAAACTGCCCCCTCGCTGTCTGTAGGCATTTAACTGAGGTGCTTAAGCGAAGAATTTGGTTGCCTGAGGCTCAGTCTGTGGCCAGAGGGGAAAACATCCCCAGAGAGCAGGTCATTCCCTGTGGGTGCTTCCTCGAAGGGGTTTTTAGCTGAGTGCCTGGAGTTTTTTGTTGTTCGAAGGCAGTCACGGTTATTTTATCCATGTATTGAAATCAGCGCTGGGAAATTGCCAGGAGAAGCAGAAAACCCTTTTCTCTGCTAACCTGTCAATTAATATGTAAGACTATAGCCGTAAAGGGTGTTAGCCCCTGCAGAGATGCTGAGAAGTGTTTTTCCTTTGGATAGCAGAGAAGGTTCATATGCCAGCTGCTGAGCTAAGGGAAGGAGCTGCATTCCCTGGATTTTGACATGAGTCTGTTGCTGTGGAAGCCCTTGAGCAGCATAGCCCAGGATCCCTGTCTGTCCCAGGCAGGTGCAAGTGACAAATGACAGCACTTCTCAGTGCTTTTAAAAAAAGTTAGATGCATGTTAGAGCTTTAAAAATTACCAAGTTTTCTGGTATTGTAGGTGGTGTTATAGGACATTAATTAAGCAATGGCCATAGTTAAACTTTGCCTCAGGCTTTTCAGGACTCCCGAGCTTTTGTGTGACTCTGCTGTGCTTAAACAATTATTTGCCATTTGAATTTGCCCTTTGTCAGCTCCAGGCTGATTCTTTCTGGTCTGTTCAGCCATTTGTAAGGGTGAGGGTTGTGCCTAGAACCACTTGCAGGGAAATGGCAGAGTTGGCTTTTGCTCCTGGGTCGTCCCCTCCCAGCCTGTGAGTGGGAGTAGCTTTGGTACCCTGCCAGCAGGGCCCTGTGCACAGCCTTGGCATCCATTCCACCCTGGGTGAGCAGGATGCCTGCAGACTGCTGCTGCCTGGGAGCTGGGGCAGTGCAGTAGTGCTTCAGCCTGCAAAAATCCAGTTGCCTCTTTAATGTGGGTATTTCAAAATCCCCTGTTTGGGGGAGTGAAGTGTGGGTCTGAGGCCGTTGTGGAGGCAAAGGGTAGGGGGTTTCTGTAGCCCTCTAGTTAAGAAGCCTGGTGTTCTTTTGTGCCCTGCAATTGCACATTGTGTTCCCATAGATCGTTGGACCTCCAGGGACTCAGGGGAGATCTTGGTGGGTGGAAAACAGTTTTGGAAGCTGAAATACCCACAGCCCTGTTGTCCTTCCAGGACTGAGGATGGAGGGAGGAGAAAGGCAGTGGGGATGCTGTTGGGGACAAGGACATCTCATCCCAGCCTGTGCCACAGAGTTGGAGGGATCCAGCAGACAGAGCAGGGATATTGCTGCCAGCACCCTCCTGGGTTCTCAAGATGAGTGAAGCAGAGCTCCTGGGAGCTGGGGGTTAGATGAACTGTATCTCTCTCTGCTTTAAGGGGTCCAGGAGATGATTGCAGAGGTAGAGGATTTGAGTGACAATTGCTGCTTTGGAGAGAGTGGTAGAACCATTTGTGGCTGGTGTTGCAGTTTATTGAGAGTTATTATCATCTTTTCTTGCCAGGAAGGTGTTGCACAAACTTGTTTGTGTGGCTTTTTATGCCCCGTGGACTTTGCTTCCACTATGAGTCTGTGACCTCTCTGAACGTACTGAGCTATTCCATGTGCTGAGTTTGAGCTTCAGAGTTTCACTCAGCTCTGACTGCTTTTTTACAGCACTGAAATCTGAAGGAAAGCTTCTTCAACCATCAGGGACATTTGCTATTGCATGTGTAAATGTCAGTTACAGTAACAAACCACATCCTTTCAAACCACCCTTCACTTAATGAGCTCAGTTACCTCTCAGTTGGTGTCTGTGTGGAAATCTTTTGGTGCTGCAGTCTCGTGCAAATGGAAGAGCAGATGATTTCTTTATTTGAGAGTGTGGGAGTCAGGCAGGTTTGTTTCTGGTCAGGGGTGTGACAGCTCTGGGCACCTACAGGCTGTTGCATGGCTCATTCTTTCACCTGCTGGTATCATTCAGTCATGTCCTTGTTCCTTGGCTTTCCAAACACCGTGGGCACAGGAGCCTGTGCTGGAAATGCTCCTTGTGCCAGGTCTGCCACAGCCCAGGTGGTTTGTTTGCTGTGTCCTGCTGATACTGTGACTTGTTTGCTTATGAATAGTAATCATGCTCAAGCCTGTGGCTTCCCAACTAACTTGGTGATGTGTCTTGTGACCCCTCAGGGTATTTGGACTGGACATTCAGGGCAGAGACTGTGGAGATGAGGTGGCTGAGTGGATCACCAGCTTCCTGAGGTCAGAGCCATACCGACTGGTGCACTTTGAGCCCTCCATGATGCCCAGGAAGTCAAAGGACATCATCAACCTCTTCCGAACCACAGACGAGGTAAATCAGTGTTCTTTTCCCAGAAACACTTTATTTTTAAACCATTTTCCACTGAAACGTTCCCATGTAATCACTGGTGACAGAGCCCAGCTCAGCAAGGTGTGTGATCATGTATTTAAACTCTCCTGAAACGACTTGCCTGAACTGACTTCAGATCTGTTCTGTTAATGATTCATTCACAGCTAAAGGGTGATACTGACCTCTGAAGAGTAACTATCACATTGCAGAATAGCATTCCTTTTGTGCAGAAGAACATTCCTTTTGTGCCTCTGTGAATAGAAAGAAGTTATGCCTGTAAAGATGTTTTGCTGGTGCAGTCTGTGCTGCAGAGAAAAACTCAGTTTCTTATCCCCTGATAGTTTTGTGCTCCTTGTCAGTTTGCTAGAATGGCAGCCTTCCCACTCCCAAGAAGGTTTGGACTGACAAATGGACAGTTGCATTTAGCATTGCTGTTCTGTCTGTGAAATTTCCCCTGCTGTTGTGATAAGATAAACTAATTACATAGAAAAATACAGGTAGTTGGAGTTGAACAGATAAATTCAGCAGGTCCATAAACAGCTTAAGTACCTTTCCTAACGGACCATGACACATTTTATTGATATACTTAGTTCTGTCTGCAACACCCAGAATAAGTGTCTGGAACATGCATACACTGGGACTTTGTGAGAACTTCAGCTATCTAATTTTGGTTTAATGCTATAAATAGAAGATTAATTTTACATTTTCAGTAAATCAAGCTTGCTGCAGTTGCAAAAATGTGAAATATCAGTTTATTTGTAACCTTCTTTCAGGAAAATTAAAAGCTGGATGCAGCAGCTTAACAGTCAGGCTGACATGTGGCCACTGGTTCCAATGCACCTGTCCTTTTGCCACCCAGTCACTTTCCTCTTGTGCTCTTGTGGCAGCCTTAGGATTTGTTTGTGTTTGTGTAGGTTGCCTATCCTGACTGTAGCCCAGTCTTGATCCTCTCAGAAGCTTCAATGGAAGATTTAAATAACAGGCTGGAGAAGAAAGTCAAGATACAGAACTTCAGGCCAAATATTCTTGTGACGGATTGCAGTGCTTTTGAGGAGGTAAAAGTACTCTCTGAAATCTCTTTCTGAAAGCTTGGTTGTGTTTGTTGGTAACTCAGTTTCCTTATGTGATGGTGCCAGTCAAAATGAGGAAAGCTGCTGCTCTGTGATCTTTACAAGGATTCCAGAGATGGAGCTCCTGCTCCCATCAATGCCTGTGAGGGAGGAGACAGCTCTGTGAATGCTTACTCAGCTTGGCAGAGGAGAAAAGCAGTGTGTTTAAATCACAGGCTTGCTACTGAAATCCACTCAGTTACATTAATGCCACCCTGGCAGTGCTGCAGCCTGCCCCTACCTCTCTGACACTGTTCTGGTGGGTCAAAAAACTCTGTCTAGGAAGATACCTGCTAATGAAGTGAACTGGCACTGGTGATCTCTAGGTGTTCTTATGTTGCTATTTTGCTAAAGAAATTGCTCTGGATAGATCTGATCTTCCCCAAATCAAAGAGTTTGTAGAGAGGGGTTACAATGGGAAGCTTGTGTAGATGAGAAGTGAAAACTTAATTCCAATTAAGAGTTCTTTCCTGCAAAAATGGTGACAAGTCACAGCTCAGATTATCACACAGTAAGCACAAGCTTTAGGTTCAGACAAGCTTATGCTGCAGAATGGGATTTATTGTTTGTGTATTTTTCTGTTATTAGTGGATATTGAACTGGATAAATGCATTGACCATAGGATTTTCATTAGGACAGCACCATAATATAGCTGGGCTTAATTTGAAGGTAAAGATGATCATCTGGAGTGGTGCTGCTGCTTCTAGGAATGACCTGGAAAAATGCTATGGATGTGGTTGTGTCTGATCTGTGCTTAATGTTTGTGTTCCCTTAGGACACCTGGGAGGAGATAGTTATTGGCAATGCAGAGCTGAAAGGAACAGTCTCCTGTGCCAGGTATTTGAGACCTTTTGATAACAGATGGAATGGAGATTTGGGATGATAAGCAGTCACTGATTTGCATTCTCTTGTCATTGCAGGTGTATTTTAACAACTGTTAACCCAGACACTGGGGTTCTGGACAGGAAGGAGCCCCTGGAGACATTGAAAAGGTGATAAAAACAGCAGTGCTTCTTGGGCTGTGGGTGTGGATTTGGGCTAGATCCCAACAGATGGTAGACCAGTGCTTTAGAAGGGGTTTGAAGTACATGTGGGACATAATAATGCAGTGTAAAGTCTGTGTCTGTTGGCTTCTGTTCTAGTGTTGCAATTCTACAGGGGAAGAAATGCAGGAAGTTCTCTTTCCTTGCAAACTTTACATCACCTGTCTCTTTAGTCTGCTAGGCTGAATGTCTGGGGGAACAGGCATTTAAGGTATTTAAAGGACTTTTATCAAGGCTTTTGTATATACATTAGACACAGGTGCAGGAGCACAGGCAGGATTTTCTCCTCCACTTACCCATCAGTGTCTATCAATATGTTCAGGGCAGTGTGGGGAGGATGGAGCCAGACTCTGCTCAGTGACATCC
>JAOEGS010010485.1:0-22489 GCA_025447755.1 Corythornis vintsioides
CCTCCCTGGGCAGCCCCTTCCAGAGCTCTGTCACCCTCACTGAGAAAAAGTTTTTCCTTGTGTTGACCCTAAACCTCCTGTGCTCCAACTTGCACCCATTGCCTCTTGTCCTGTCACTGGATGACACTGAGAAGAGTCTTTTGTTGGTGGTGGTCAAAACTTTCTTTACCATAGGTGTCAGTTGTCATTTTTGAAGAAAATGTTTTACACTTTCATCCTGCACACATCCTCAATTAAGTCAAATAAAGCACCTGCTCTCAAGAGCCTGACAAATTCCTCCTAAGAAGGTTTGACATCTCACTGTAGTGCTTTATTGCCTCTTGGTTACCAGTTCTAGCTTTTTTTTGTGCTTTGCACATCTCAAGGTGCTGAACACATGATTTCATGTGAATGCTTTTGTTTTACAGAATTTTTTGTATTTCTGCTTGTTTCCTATTTATTTTATGGATTTATTAATTTCCACTCACTTGTTACACATTTTAGGGTCATAACTCCACAGAGCAGCCAGAGGACAGGTGATTAAGAATTTTTATCTCTACTGCCTTGCTCATATGCACTAAATTAACTCTAAAGAAATAACATAAAAAGGTTGAGTGGGGGGGTGGAATTTAGTTCTCTTTAAATACTAGTCTTCACGTGGAGTATGCCTAAGATTCATGCACTTTTAAGAAACTGTTTGGAAAGCTTTTGATAAGTTTTTGCAGAGGGAAATATGGATTCAATGTGACCAAATTCATCATTGGTTCTACTAAGGAAAGAGACCTTTCATTGCCCAGCTGAGAGATTGTCATTCAATCATCCCAGCTGCAGGAGCAGTTAACCCCTTCTTAGCCATCAGAGCAACCACTTTGGAGAAATTCCTTCTTAAAGTTCAGACACTTGGGAAGCTGCAGTTAAAATTTTGCATCCACAGAGATGTTAAAGCCAGCCTGCTGCACTGGGCTATGCTTGTTCCTCTAGTCAAGAAATTTCCTTATTTCCTTGACAAATGCTCTTTAAAAAAAAAAAAAAAACCACAACAAAAAAACCCCAACCCAAATCTTAGGGGTGTGTATCAGTTTAAGCAGCACCTTTAGCTAGAAAAGCTTTGTTGTGTTGACCACACCTTTCTCTGCACCTGGAGAGGAGTGAAAAGGCCTCCTCCCCATAAGAGGACAGGGTGGAAGGAGGCAGTGCTCTGGACAGAAGGTCACCATCTCATCTTCAGGAGTGTCTGAAGTCTGTCATGACCAGGATATTCTGGTAGGTGACTTTTCTCCTTTGTTCACAGGGACACTGAAAGGGATTATGTGGTTTGAGAAAGAAAGGAGACTTCAGCATTTCTTGGAAAACAAGTTTTATTCTCTTGCCAGCTCTGGTCTGAAGGGAGCTGCTGTGTTATGCTACTTTGATTGCAATGCATTGTGGATTTTGGTGGGGAATTTTGTGTTTGTTTGAGTTAGTCTACTTGGCTGGTTGAGAGCTTTTATCCTCAATACTGTGAGGCAGCACTCTGGGATTCACCCTGCCCTCCCTAGCTGAGTGTGTATTGTCCAGGGGGCATTTACCTGTATTTCTGGCTTTGTATTGGGAGAAAACCTGTGTGTGTGGAAGAAGGTGGAGAGAATTGTTGTTAATTTTCTCTTGGAGTATAGACAGAACTAGTTTGGAGCTCAGGAGTTGTTTCTGTTGAGTAGGACAGCAAGAAAGTTCCCTAAATAAAAATATCTCAGGATAACATGAGTCATGTGTGCTCTTGTTGGGGAGAGCATTCTTGGAAAGAGGGATGAAATGTGAATTTATGCAGTTCAAAGAATTAATTGCATGTACACTTCTCAGCCCTCAGCTGTAAAATAAGCTGTTAGAAACAAAAGCCAAGTGGACAGGATGAACCTACCCAGACAGAGGAGTGAGTTTTGGAGTTTAGTATCTGACATTCTGGATTAAAGTGCTGTTTTGTTTCAGAAAGTAGGAAATTCATTATCTTTCATAAATGGTATTTTATTAATTTTGAAAGTGTAATACTTTAAACCATTTTAACTGATAACTTTTAGAGATAATATAATTTAAGTGACTGCATGAAAAAAACAGCATGAAAAGACAACCTCAAAAGCCATCTAGGAAGTATGTTTTCTGGGTATTTATCATTGCATCAATGATTGCATATTTTATTTCCCTTAAACCATTCTGAAACGTCCTACCTGTACAATTTATGATTAATATATTTAGCAAAAAGTGGAATGATAATGAAAAGTGGTTGGTTCTTTTGCATTTGTTGTGTTCAATTTCTTGGGTGCTGGTTGGTTTGGTTTTTAGAGATTTTCCAGGGAACTGTAGCAAAGAAGCTTTTTTTTTTTTTTTTTTTCCTTTAAGTGCAAACAGAACTTGATTCAATTCTTCCTGTAAGACTTAAAAATTCCTGAGATGGGTTTGCAGCATGACACTGTCACCCCAGCCTGGTTCAGGAGGAGGGAGATGTAGCAGGCAGAGCACAAACTTGTACCCAGGCATGTCCTCCTCTCCAGCTGCTGACACAGCTATTTAGGAGGGCACTGAAAGTTATCACCTCCAAAGCTCATTAAAGTTCACTGATGTCTCTGTGTAGCCCTGTGGCCTTCAACAAACTGTTCTCCTCTCTTAAGTGCCTCTAGGCTTGGACTCCCCAGAAACTTCTAGTCCCACATCCCAGGCAGTTCACTTGGGTTACTTATTCCACAAAAAAGGTTTTTAGGTGTCCCCTCCTAAGTCCTTCCTGCTTGCAAAAGCCAGTGGCCCCTTTCTGCTTTGTGGTCTAGTGTATATCCAGGATAAATTATGTAATCTCTTGTGCTTCAGGTTACTTTCTGTAGTCTATATTTTTAAAAGGATTATAAGTATCAATAACAGTGATTGAATATTTTATCATGTAAATAAAAAAAACGGGCCACCCACAGCATATGTTGTGACATTAACGTTTAAGATCCTTAAGGCAAACCAGTGCCTTCTCTGAAAAGACCAGATAAAACACCAAACAGACCAGCTTTGTTTTAAATTCCTATTTCTACACATCATTTAGCCTGCAATTTACTACTAAAAGCAGGAGGGAAGGGCAGAAAGGCCCACTAAAATACTGATCTTTTGCAAAACACTTTGAGATCCCACAGATTAGATGCATTTAAAAATACTGTATTACAGATAAACAACATTCTCATTTTATAGGCATCCCAGGTGCAGTGCTAATTAAAAAAAAAAAGATACTACCGATTAGAAGAACAGCCTCTCTGGTTGGATATTTCACCCAAGTGCTTCCACAGCTGTGATTTGGTAGTTGTCACAGTACATCTCAATAAATCTCTTCACTGTTTAAGGGTAAACCCATGATCTCTGAATAATGCCCTCCTTCAGGCACAAAGCTTTGTGCAAAATTCAGCTTCTCAGCATAGTCTCCTAAAATGTGCAATTAAAATTGTGATATCTTGGTGGCTACTTTGCCAGGTGACCATTTATTTATTTATTTTAAGCACTGGGACTACTTGAGGACTCTCTGCCATGAGTTGTTTGTAGCAGGTCTTCATTAAGAGAACCTTTAAAAGTTTAAGCACCAATTATAATGCAGATTAGCAGCAATACCTGTTGAAATTGTTGAGAACCTGGTAGTGAGAGTACATTTATGGAAGTCCTATTTCATATAAAACAACTCTGAAAATAATAAACAGGGACAGATAGAGACAGAACAAAAACTGGGAGATGAGTAAAACAGCACAAGAAAAACAACTTGGGTGCACTTCAGTCTCTCATTATTCATATTTTATTTCATTTGGGAGACCAATTGCTCAGAGTTCAATCCTGTTACCACCTTCTTGATCAAAATTGTCTGCAGAACTACAGTCCACTGGAAGAGCTTTTAAAATAAAGTTGTTTGAAAGTTGTTATTCCCTCTGCCTTCCAGTACAAAGCTCTGCCCATGGCAGTGACAATAATCCAGGAGAAACGTGTTTTTAAATGGAAAGCAGTAAACTGTCAGCATAAGATTTAAATCCTGGTGAGCGAGCCCTGGAGGTTTTGCACTGCTGTACGTGGCTGCTGCTGAGTGGCACTGAGTGAGGACTTCACAAACTCTGCAGCAGCAAAGAGCAGATTTGTTTGGGGAGCTCTGGAGGAAAACCTTCCTTGGAGAATCACTAATAAAACCTGCTTCCTTTTGAAGGCAACGCTGGCCATGCTGCAATGAAGGCCACCTATCAAGGGTGTTCAACCAATTTTGCCTATATCCGCTTGTTTTCTGAACTGGCTTTGTGTCTGGAATAGTAGTTCTTTTCCTGGTTTGCTGGATGATACTGGATGATATATTCAGTTCAGACTACTGGATGAATACAGGCTGAACTGAGCTTCTGGCTTTCAGTTCACCGTAACCAGATATGAACCTGCATTGCCACTGAAGGGGTTCATGTGGCTGTGGGAAACACCAAATCCCTCTTTGATGTAGAATCTGTGCTTGAAGTTCTTTCTTGGATTTATACAGTAAAAAATTTTCTGGCCCTTCCATACACATATATGGAGACAAAAGCAAGCAAGGAACACTGAGTGAATGGCTTGTATAGACACTACCTTGGGGACTTTGGGTCAGATTAACTATGCCAGGCTTTGACAGCTCTTGCTGCAGCACTATCTCAAGCCCCTGTTGTGACTCAGCTCTCAGCCAAAGGCCACGAAGGTAGAGTGTGCAGCCCAAATTCTGCATTTCCAACTAACAAGCAAATGCTCGAATTATAGATCACAATTAACTACTAATTGGCCATAATGTAAGCTCCTTCTAAATGGACATGGTTAATATTGAAATAAATGGGCTTGTTATTTTTCAGACCCAAATGCTTGTCACTTAAAATGAAAAGCTAATTTCAGCCTGGGAGGCAAGCTCTATATTTTAATCAAGTGTGACAGATCGAGAACAACAAATGAGCACTTAAGGTGAGAGGATATTTATTTCCCTGTCGCAAGTTTATACGTGATAAGTTATATTGCTCAATGCAAAATTAAACTGTAGCTTTGCTTCAGATATGAAAGAATTCTCAGCAGAAAACCTGAATAAAGCAAGCAGCACAAAAGAGACCAATCTTTACATTGAACAAACCATGCTGTTAGGAAAGCTTTTGTAATTATTTTTTAATATTAAGCAATTTTGCTGTTAAAGCAGTGTTTGGTCTACTATAACTTAGATTAAAACTTCACTAAGAGCCATAAAGAGCTAGGATTTTACTATGATGACATTTTCTTCAGTAGCTGTCCTGCAGAGTATGCTCAGAACTCAAATATTGAAATAATATCTTAGAAATTATTTGATGAAGGTCTTTACTGCTACATTAAAATTCTGCTGTTCCCTTTTGTTTGAGACACATCTTCATTTTCAATAAACATAATTGTCTCCCTCTTGCTATAACAAACCCAATATTTATAGTTGATGGGACCAGGTTTTTTTCCTATTTTCAAAGTACTGAGCTAAAATTCCAATATTGTTCTTTTAAGCATGGGCTAACATAGAAAGAAAAAAATGAAATTATGTAAGCTCAGGTGGATGTTTTCTAACAAATTAAACTTCTTGATTCAAGCATTGTATATAATTTATATATGTAATGTTTAGAAGAACTCTCTTCTGTTTCTCAGTCTGTTTATAAATAATTTACACTTTTTAATATTTCAGCACAACTAGTAGAGCTGATGTTTCTTGGAACAATTTTTTTTCCATAGTCAAGCAACAGTATGTGCTTCAATTCAACATATGGAAAGGATTTATAATAATTGTATATAATATAAGGTTATATTGAAAACATGAAAAAAACTTCTGTTGTGCTATCCTCAGATGATCTCTCTTGCAAAATACCTACTTCAGTGGTTTTTTTGCCTACTCAATGAATAACTACTATAATCTAGTGAGAAAATAGTTGATCGTGCATTAGGAAAGAAACCAAAAGAATTAATTCCACAGTCAATTTCCAAGTATTACATGAGTGTTGTTGTACCACCAGACTGGTGCTGCTCTCTCTTTTTTTTTTTTTTTTTTTTTCTTTTTCCTTTTTGGGCAGGGGGTTATTTAACTTATATAACTTGTGCTCAGTTTGCATTTCTCAGGTGTGTTTATGTCCTTTCTGATACTGCTGTGACTGTAGTATTGCAAGTCCTACCACGTATGCTGGAAATTACTTGGTATTGCTGCAATGGGTCAAAGGTGTGGCCAAGTATCTGAACTTCAATTTATAGCTAAAGAAACAGATGTAGAAGGTGGTGATGTTTTTGTTTTTCAGAATGTGCTTGTTAAAGCTAATGCAAAAGGAAGGATATCTGAGTTCAGAAGATCCAGGTGACATGGAGGTCAAATCTGGATTTCTTGGCTGGCAAATACATCCCAGGAACACAAAGGGGCAAAACTAAATTCTACACGAGGAGTAAATCTCAATGGAAAGCCAAACACAAAGATCCCCCTATTTAGTCTAGTGTTAATCTTTGTCTCTTTGTGAAATCATGAAATATGTTGTTGGAGAGAAACGTTTGAATGATGGTTTTCCAGGTCTTCTTACATAAGTGCTCACACATGCACCAGGTACTTTTCAAACACAACCCTCCTAAAAATGGATTTTTAAAAAAAGCAGTTGTGATTTAAAGATTCAGTTAAAAAGCACAAGCCAGGGCAAGTCATTGCAGCCCACAAACATTGACAGGTATGCACTTCCAGATGCAAATGTTCATAAAAAAGCTCCCTGTATCCAAACTCACTTTTATTTTTTTGGAAAGGGCCTGCAATATAATCCTTCTACTGTCTTCTTAAGAGGTCTATTCATCAGTCACCGAGTAGCCCTTGCAGGGAGCTTTGCTAAATGTACCACCCTGCACTGGGGAGATGAATCTCATTTGCGCTGAATTTCCTTCTAGTGCTTCAGAAATGAAGAGGGAGCCCATGTTAAATAAAACTCGGGCACAAATGCTGTTATCACAGTCAGTCTGCACTTATTTCTCTTGCTACTGTTTCTTTCTCTTCCAAGGACTAAGGCTGGGGTGTGCTGAGCATTGCCTGCAGTTTGTAAAGCATCCTCCAGGTCAGGGTCAGTCTCGGATGACGTTGTCTTGTAGGGAGCATTCCTGGGGAGAAATATCCCAAATTCACTAGGAGTCATTTTACTAATATATATCTATTAAAAAATGCCTTTTCTAGTTAACTTCAAGGGGTAAGAGTACAAATTATCTCAATGAACCCTTTTCCCCAGAGAATTAATCAGCTGGCTCTCTTTGTCTCCTGTAAGGCCCTTAGAATCCTTCATTTGCTGCTGTCAAAGGTTTTTTAGTTTCCCCAGCTGCAGGAAAAAAAAAAAACAACAAAACAAAACCCTGAGCCCTACATCCCTACATGAATCTGTAAAAACCAGACTGATATTTCTCACCTCCTGTCAGTGAAACACTTTCAATGTGGTTTAGATTGCTACTCGGTACTATTTTTATTTATTTTTTTTTAAAGCATCTATGTTTGCCATGAGCAAATGAAGGGATACATTGATTTCCATTCTTCTGTAAAACTCTTACAGTTGTGAACTTGTCAGGGAAGGCACTATATCTCTAGTCTCCTTTTTCTAACTGAGACTACAACTCAGTAAATAACCAATGTCCTTGCTCTTTTATTGTGTATAAGGAGTGTATTCATACCACCAGTGTCTGATGATGATACATCTATGTTGGGTGAAAGTTCTGTAAAGTGAAAATGAACACCTCCATCCAAGTCTGCCTTCCAGTTATCTGTTATTGGAATTTTAATTTATTATTCCCCCTGTCCACAGTTCCCAAATCAGCCAGCAGATTTTAAAGGCCTGAGTGTTAAATTCAAGACCCACAACCTGTAAAGTCTCTCCCTCCTCTTCCTCAGTAAAGCCACCCATCAGCAGGAGTGAAAACCTGTTTGTAAGCAAAAGTGTTTTTTGTCACATACCTCAGAAGCCAGCACTTGGCAGATGGAAGTTAAAAAAGCAGCATGTTGGCTGCCTGAGGCACACTTTAATTTGTCACTCAGCTCAGTTTGTTTTGCTTTTAATGGTTCACTTTGCTGAACTCTAAACTAAAAATTAACACATGGCAGGGGGGAAACAGAAAAAGTTTTGCCCTGCACAGCCAGCACCTGAAAATTCCAGAGAGGCTGGTGAGTAACCTGGTGCTTCTTGCCAAGTGCTGCTGGTGGATTGCAAGGACCATCCAAGGTGTGGTGGTACTCTCTGGTGTGTCCCAGGCTGTTATTGGCAGGCAGCTTCTGACACAGAAGGGTCTGTGGGCTGCCAAGGCAGAAAGAGAAGCACTGTCCCTGCCTGCACTGCAAAACAACTAGGCAGGGAAAGGGGTTTTAATCTTATACAGGAGCTTGGGAAAACCCACCCTTTGACTCACACTCAGCAAGTCAAAAAATTATTAGGTTTTAATGCTTCGCAATGAATATATAACAATATAAAGTGAAGCTTGCAGAGAAAAGAATAAAGGCCATGTTTCTCAGTGACCCTTGGTTTGCCTTTTTGGTTTGGTGGGTTTTTTTGTTTGGTTTTTTTTGTTTTGTTTTTGTTGTTTTTGTCAGAAACAGTCATAACTGTACAATGAAGAATTGTTTTATACTTGCAAGGATGCATTTTTGGTGTCAAATGGCAGCTAGAGAGCTGAAATCTACTTCATAGGGTGATCTTGGGCTGGTTGGGGATATCCTAAATGTTCAAAGGCTGTTTTCGTTTCTGTTTTTTATTATTAATCAATGGAGGTAGAACAAGCAAGTATAAATGCAATTTAGTGGTATTTACTCTTCTTCAAGTCTCCTGGTAATTTTTCGATTAGTCTTTGTAGTGCCTTTTCTCTGATAGCAAACAGAGAAGAATTTTCTCTAGCTAAAGAAATCTCTATGGGAGAGATGAAAAGAAAATGTTTGTGGATACTATTTGATAAACAGAGAATTCACTTTGTATTCATGAGTAGTTTTCCCTCTTACTTGTTTCCTGTAAATATTTACACATGCATCTTTTTCCTACTAACCAAGGATTTTGTGGAACTAGAAGCAGGTCTGCTGGGGAGTATTCCCATCCAAGGGCCTGATGTCTACCTGAGAGCTCCCCAGGAGTCTCAGAGATGGCTCATTTCAGAGCAGCAAGGATTCCATGTGATACCCACCACACACAGCAAATAACCAGTGCCTGAAGTGGCACAGTCCTGACAAATCCACAGGCTGAACTATGTTAGCATAAACTGTTTAGAAAATATTTTTTACTAAAGTTATAGAAACCCTATCAAGTGTGTTTGTAAAAGGGGTGGGAGGGAGAACTAGAGAGTAAGAGAAAAATTTTTGGCCAATGGTGCTACTTACAGTCCATACTGACTGTATCTTGCACATTTTGATGTATTTTACCCTTTGGAGGCTGTTATACAGATGTTATACATCCAGTTAGAGTTTGTCTGAAATTTGATTACAATAAAGGCCAAGTCTGTATAACTGCAGTGACTATTTTGCTGCTGTCAGCAAAGAGGCCCTGCTTTGGGAGACTGAGACCTCTCAGCTGGCACATGTAATAACTTTACCTGCTTATGCTTAATGAGGAGGAGCTTCCACTAAATTTCCTAAAAACAGCAGAATTTTTCACATTCATTCCCATGAGGGAGTTCAAATAAAAAAGTCCACAGAATGTTTCATATTACATCCTAAGGTCAATATGCTTGAAATCCTTCCCCTAGCCCTGAGAGTACCCTCCTGGGTATCCCAATCAACTGCAGTTGCAGTGGGTCCTTCCTAGGATTATTTACATTAGCTCTTGCCTTGATGAGTACTTGGCTAAATCTCTCTCACTGCCTGGTCTGTGTGGTACCTGTGCTCAGAGCCATTATGCTCTTCCCCTCCTAAAGCTTCAGGCAATCACCTGACCTCCAACTGCTATAAACTTTGTCCTTAATGAAAGCAGTCCATATAATGACATTACAGAAAAAAGAGTGACTGGGGAGCCACTCAGCTCACCCAAACTGTCTCATTCTGGAAAGGCCCAGTTCAGCTCTACTGTATTTATGGTGCAGACAGTGTGACACCTGGACAGAGTTTCCAGAGGCAGGCTGATACACTTTTGTTAATCAACAACAAACATTCACAGCTTATTGGGTTTTGTTTATTTTTTATTATTTCCCTCTCAAACTGCTTTCTTTCACCAGTTGTTGTCTGGTCCTTTTTCAGTGTTTCAGTCCAAACTCCAGCAGCAGAAGGTTACATTTCATTTATTTTTCTGCCTCTCTTATTTGTAATAATTTCTGCTAAATTAGGCATTCAAAATGTGCCTTATTTGGAGCCTTCATAGAGCAGCATACACATCTTTCCGTTTGTATTTGCTCAGAGATAATTTCAGGTTGTGTCTTTTCACTATTAGTCAAGCTTGTAATGCAGCAGCAACATGAGCCTGGCATTCAGGGAGCCAAATCAGCCCGCTAGAACAATCCCTAGTGCATCATCTTGACTTTGCATGAAATGCAGATTTCAAATGGTATTTCTGCCCTGTGAGGAGAAACAGAAGCAGTAAATGTGGCACAGATAACAGGGCTCCTTTAGGTGTATGGTCACTAAGGAAATTCCCCTGCAGTTGCAGGGAGATACAGCAGAGAAAGGTGAATTCACATAAGGCTGATTTTGTATAGTCACTGAGGAAAAAAAAAACCAAAAAACAAAACAAAAAACAACAAACTGCTTTGGAAAATGGACTCCTAAAATTGGAGGAGACAACATTTCACAAAAGATTTGAGGCAGACCAGTTTAAAGCTGCCTCAGGACTGTATTCCCCACTGCCAGCCATGTGCAAGTGGAGCTCAGTGTATGAGGAAGGGACAAAGACCTTCTGGGACCTTGATACCTATTTGACCTGTATTTGACTAATTTATTTGGTTAATTATTAATTAACATTTATTAAATTTATTAATTTGTTAATTTATTTTCTGAGATAATGACTGTGCTTTTTTCCCCCTTTGTAAAATTTCCTCCAGGACTCGTATTCTTTCCTTGTAGGTGAATAGTTGTGGTTTCTTGCAGATGTTTGAGGATGGGGTTCTCCAAATCTTAATTTGTACTATCTGATGATAGACTTGTGTGAATTACAACTACTCCATGCAGCGCCACCTGGAATGAGGGTAACAGGGATGTGGATCAGCATCCACTGAATCATAGAATAGTATGGGTTGGAAGAGACCTTTAGAGGTCATCAGGTATGAGCCCCCTGCAATGAACAGGGACATCTTTAACTAGGGCAGGTTGCTCAGAGCCCTGGCCAACCTGACTTGGAATGTTTCCAGGGATGGGGCATTGATGTCTCTGGGCAACCTGGGCCAGTGTTTCCCCACTCTCATAAACCTCATCCACCAGTGATTTGTGATATCCCCTTACCAGTCCCATACAACTCCAGACCTCCCTGTTCATGATTTTCTGTGATTATCTGAGTTTTCAGATATGTTTACTATTGCTAAATTTTATTTAGCAAGTTCCTTTTCTACTTGTCCTCGATACTTCTAATTGCATTTGAAGATCAGTGTCTGACAAAAATACAGATCACTGCTTTCAAGAGAAGATGAGTGTAAAAAAAAAAAAAAAAACAACAAAAAAAAACCCACAAAAAAACCACAAAAAAAAAACCCAACCAACTCAATAAAACAATTTGCTCTGGTGATTTTATTAGAGTGTGTAAGTAAAAGGGTTTTAATTCACCTCAGTGAATGCATTTTTATGATATGCATCACTGAAATCATACTTGTGATGAAATGAAATAATTAAAAAATATATTCTCCTCTCTTCATTGTATTTAGATTAACAAAGTAAATGAAACTCCAGACTTTTATCTGACATCAAATGGTATTGCATTTTGGAGTTAAATTGGCCATTCATCTTTTTCTGGTGAATTTTTTTCAGCTTAAACATACCTTTCTTTCTCTCCCTTTACTTCCTCCTAGTGTTTCTGAATACCAGTAAATTAAAGATGACTAGAAACTGGAAATGCTTTCAGAAAAGATCTTGAAATTCACACACATGCACACAAAAGAGGGAGAGAGACAAAATGAGAAATGTAAACCCTCTTCATCCTTATCAGCATCACAATCAAGTAATTATTTGGAATGCTTCATATGTATTGTACCAATTTATTTTTTTTTATCTGCATTAAATAACATATTTTATGCCAATCTTAATTTACAGCATTTTACAACAGCATTGTTTTAATCCTCCCTTGCTAAAGGCAGGCAAAAACTAATTTGGCACATAACAAGTGTGCTAGTCTATAAACTCTCCATGAATATTTTTTTATATAATGTCACTTAAAGACCAGCAATCTCGGGTAGAGAGTCTGTTTAAGGAAAAAGCAGTGGGAAATAATAGCAAGCCACTGAGAACTTAACAGTTGTGAATTGTAATGAGAGAATTATAAGGAAGATAATGTTTTTCATGCACTTCCATGTATTTTTGTATTGCTACAAGAGAATTAACTGTGTAACTGAGACAAGAATCAAATTCGACATCTCCAAATCACAAAATGCCCTTGGCCAAATTTTGTCACTGGTGCAGTTAGGAGCAAGATTTCCCCATGACTGCAGAGTTAGTTGCAGGACATGACTGTGAAAAGGAAGATTGGTGTGTAGGAAAGGACATTACGACCTATTTCATCCTTGTGCCTTCTAATTCTTCAACCTGTTTTTTCTGGAATTGCTTGTTCTGGGCTGATTTTTGTAATCTTTTCATTCTTTAACAGACAGACAACATAAAACTGACAAAATCAGGCTCTTGGTACTTTGTACGTGTTAAGTGTCTGACAGCAACATTTTGCTTGTAGTTTACCAACAGCCAAATAAGTATTGCTGTAATCTGTCTTGTGCTAAAATGCATTAATTAAATCTCTGAAGATATTTGACCAAGATGAGGGCAAATTCAAGCAATTCTTCTGTAACTTTCTCAGTACTAAAATGTGTATGCTTGAGTAGGGAGGGCTGCAACACACTGAACTAATGAATGTGGCTACAGAACAGCACTGAAGACAATAGGCCAAGTTTTTCCCTAAGAATTAGAAAACAACAAGCAGTTGCCTAAATAAATAAATGGAAAAGCAGCACTGTAATTTCCACCATTGTCATCACAGGACAGGAGATACGATAGCCATTGGGAAGAGAGCAGATTTCCAGTTTCAAGTAATATACCAAGATCATAGTTAGTGCATCTAACACCTACAGGGTTGTCTTTTTTGTGACTTTCAGATGATGTGGTGTCACCCAATGGCAGAATAACCCTTTGCCTTTGAGTGCCTGACATTGCCTTTCCACCCTTACGCCTCTGATCATGAGTCAAACATGTTTGGGTGTGATTCAGGTTGTGCCATGGGTGCTGCTGTTTGTCACTCATCTCTTTAGCACACCTTGTGTGTTTCCTCAAGTTGTCAGGTGCCAATATTAAGAAGATCAGGTCTGGGATTTTTTTTTTCCCCTTCATTTTTTTCCTAGAAGCTTTTCTACAGTTCACATATGGGCACTTAGTTTCCTGAATAACTTTCTCTTCCACTTTCTTAAATCTGGGTACTATGATGTCTGCTCTGGATAAGTTCCTTCAGAGTTCTGCAGTGGAGAATTTTCCAGTCCCCCTCAAGCATTTAATTTGTAGGCACATCTGTTATAAAACTGCTCTATGAGGTAGGAAGCTCAAAATATTTTCTATTTCAGTTCCTTCTTCTGGGATTGGTACTAAATAGGTGCATCATTAATGGGGAAAAAAAAAAGGTTATTCACATTATATATTTGTGTATTTTAAATTACATCTATATATCTAATATTTATGAAAGCTCAAGTGTAGAATAGTAAAGAATGGAAGACAACATACAACTGATTTTTGTAAAAAAAAAAAAAAAAAAACAGTAAACCATGAGATAAAGTAAGATTTTTTTTAAATTTCATTTTCTTAATAAAGATATTCTGGAAATTCTTTAAATAAGAAATGTGGGTTGTAGATTTGTCATACAGACTTCCCAGCAAGCAATTAAAGCTCAACATTTCAGTCAGCTAGATGAACCAGATGTATTCTTGGCAAGGGAGAGCTTAAAAAGCAACAGATTTTGAAGTACACTGATAGCCCTTAATCTTCACACACACAAAAAAAGCTCTGCTTAGGAAGCCCTCCAGTAAGTAAATTATTTAGCTCATCATGTGTTACTTAACAGTTCTGTTATTTAAACTTTTGATTGTAGAGGACTTAATAAGTAGTAAGAAAGCTCAATCTGTCTTCAGCAGAAGTGAAAGGAAATGTTCCCAGGGAACTAGAATTAAGTCTGTAAGAGCCATGGGAAGTGTTTTCATCTCCTACACTATTTTAAACTAAATGACTGGCTTGTTTTTTGGTGGTTTGTTGTTGTTTTTTTGCCTCTTAATAGCAATAGATCTCCTGTAATGTAGATACACTCACCAAAGTAATGTAGTGAGATTGTGTTTACACGATTTTGCCAAAAGCAATCAGTGTATGTTAGGTATATTGTAAAAGAGAAGACAATTATTTTCTTTATAGCAGCTTACAATCAAGAGAAAACAAAAATTTCATTACATAATACTCTTTTCTGTTTTGAAGGAAAAGACAAAAGAACATGGATGACAAAATGGGAGAGGTGTGGTTGCCAGCACAGGGATGCAGTGAGAGTCAGGGAAATCTTTACTGCAACAAAAGCATTTTCTTAGATCCAGGGCTGAGAGCTCACAACTGCTCCTCCAGCAGCAGAGCATAAGCCTCCCATCCTTACATGTTAAATGGATCCAGCCTCTAACTCAATGCAAGGGTGGGTGTGAGGCACTCTCCATCTCATTCACCTGCTTAACATCCACTTTAGTGATACCTTTTGACTGAGAAGTCTTCAGAATCTTTGCAAGGTATAAACTATGCAAACAGTCATCTCCTAACTTTGGGAAGTGCACAGAACCTGTCAGCTTCACATAAGGTGGGAACTTCTCCTGGCCAGGATAAATACTGCATTTTTTTGATAGGAATTAGAAATCTTCAAGGAAAAGAGTAAAAACAAAGAAAACTAGCATCCTGCAGAAAGCTCCTGTATTTCTTCAGCTTGCTTTAAAGACAACCAAAAATTGTTTCAGTTTCTATAATAAAGTACAGTAGAATAATGAAATGTTATCACTTTCCCCTGCCATAAGACATCTGCTTGTCATTCTGCCTCTGCCCAAAATAACTGGCATCCCCAGTGCCTTACTCTGGGAGCCAGTGTTTACTAGAAGCAGCTCAGCTGGAGCACAGAAATGCAATCACACTCTTCCTGATATTGCACAAGATAAGAGGAAGCAATGAACAGCATTAAGTCTGGGGTTATTTTTCATTTCCATTTATATTTCTTTACCTTTTTTATAATTAAACTCTGCTTTTGATATTTCAGGGGACGAGTGCATCTTCCCCCATCCTAAACTAAAGATCTGAAAAACAAAACAGAATGAAACCCTTTCTCTATGTACTAGTTTACTAGAGGAATAGCAATGGTCATCCAGGAACAAGCTGCAGGAATTCCAGAGCCAGTTGATCTGCAGCAACCTGAGCCTTTCCAGCCACTCCATAGCTGGTTCAAAATGAAGCTTTGCTAGTTCACTGGTGACAAAGGGCAGTGGGAACTTTTTCCACACATAGTAGGAGAGAAAGATCTAATACAGACATTTCTTATTTCATAGGTGAAGGAGTCTAATTGGCTTAAAACAGCCAGTTATTTTTCAACCATGATTGCAGAAAGAATAGGCTTGTTTTCAAGAATGGTCTCAATCTGAGAGTGTATTTTGCTGCATAATGAATTCACTGATTTGAGGTAACCTCAGAGGCTGTAAAAATTCTTCCAGCTTGAGAACCTGAAGTGCTGTAAAAGTTTTAAGACGCTAGATATTTAGTGAATTACTGAAAATGGTATTGTTTGAAAGGCTTGCAAGCTTAGCAGAAAGGGGGGGCAGGGGGGAGAAAGTTTGGATTTTAAAGCAAGAAGAAAGAGACAAAGTAATGGCCAGATGTTTGTCACTGAGCCAGTGAAGGAAGAGTTGTCCAGAAGAGACCCTGCTGCTTCAGTATCTTCCTGACATGCACAGCAACTTCTACAGAGCCCTTCTTTGCAGAGAAAATCAGGACTGGGTGTAGGTGCAACAGACATCTTAAATAAGAAAATCTAGTATCTTTTGTCTCTGGGTATGTAAAATGCATGTTGATTTAATTGAATAGGTACAGGCGAATGAAACACCTTCCCACTGAAGGATTTTGTTAGGAAAATTTTTTTCTAGGACAGGTTTTAACAGAAACCCATCACTGTATCTTTCACATCTGCCACTCGACAGACTTGGGATATAAATCTATCCAGCTAATTAATCTATCTAGAGACTTGGTTTTAGTTTAGTGTTTTCTATTGACCAGTTTTAGGCAGGTCTCAGCTCAGCAGTCAGGGATTTTGAAGTGCCCTTTGGAAGCACTTATCCTTCCCTGTTCATGTAAAAAGTCTAGGAGTCTCACTTAACTTTGGAGAATCTCAGGTGTCAAGTCCTGCAGTGTCTTGCTAATAGGCATTGAATTCCTTTACTAATTCTGGTTGTTTGACTCTAATGCTGTCTGTGCTGTAGTGCACTAATTCTTGGATAGCAATTTCAAGTAATTAAATTCCTATGCAATCTTTCAAACATTAGCCACTGTACCCTAGTGATTTTAAGTCATGTTTTGTCCTGCAAGTCAAAGAAGATATGCTAATTAATTACTGACCTGAAGCAGAGACTGCTGTGACAAGAAGCAGCCATCTCTATTGGTGTATTAGCATTATAAATGTAAACCTTAGCATTAAAAAAGAAGCAGAACTAATATTTAATCTAGCTCTTACTTCACCTAAACTGTTTGAACTCAAGATGTAAATAAAAATATTTTTCAGTGAAAATTCTGTGAAGAAAATGTGATAGACAAGGCCATGTTTAGATTTTAAACATACTTCTGTGTGGCAGAGAGATAAAAGAGTAAAGTTGGTATCCACACAGCCACATAACACTAACATAACTTTAAACCAGACAAAATAGTTCTTATGAGTAATACAGGCAAAAACTTTCTTGTCTTAGGGCTAATAATTCATTTAACCTGACAGTTATTTTGGAAGGTTTGGATGACTTTAAATGGAATTTTCTGGGGGATGCTCTGCACAGATAGATTTTTATACTTGGCAGCTACCATAGCATTTTATTCCTGAAAAAAAAAAGATTTTGTACTCCAGGCATACAATTAGACACAAAGCACTGCATTCATCATCACTTTCCCAACTTACTATCATTATTTGTCAAAATCTTTTCTCAGAATTTTTTTTTCCCTGTCAAAACTGGATTACTTTCCTTTTAGAAAGGCAAGTAATTTAGCTCAACTGAAGTTAGTAGGAATGTGAGCTTTTTTTGGATCACATTTAGGTTTAGCATTGCTAGTCCTGGTTTTACTGAGACAAACTGCAGAATTCATGTTGATTACAGGGGGGCAGGGTTTCAGGACTACGTAATCTCTTTTGGCATACTTTCTGTCTTTTATCCTGCTGCCCAGCTATACATTTCTATATTATCATTTAATATTAAACAGGATTCAGAAGACATATTACAAATAAAAAATATGTTCCTGTTTGCTAAGAACAAGTATGATAAAGCACTTTTTAATTACTTTTTATTCTGTAGCTCTGTACAGTCTATATTTATCCTGTGACATTGATTTACTCTGTGATTTTAATGTGGCATTCTCTTTTTTATAAAAAAAAATAATTACTAATATCCTTATAATAGCTGGCAGAATAATGAATTGGCATGGGAAAATTTTTTTAACCAGAAAATTATTTTTGTCTGTTTTAAGTCTGCATGAAGTTATCAGAAAAGTTAGATTGAGTGAACTGCAAGTCTTATTTCCCCTTAACTGATCAATTAATTGTGTGGGTATTGTGGTTTAGTAGGAAGGATATTGGTAGTCTCTAGACATAGATTACTGACATCTATAAATGTATTCAATTTGTTGGCCCTGGGATTTCACTCGGAGAGGTTCAGTACAATAGCAACAGAGAAAGGAATGTCTTGATAATTTTCTTTAGCAAATTCCAGCAGAACCATTGCACGTAATGAAGTGCCAACAAACAACAGTAAATCTGAGGACAGAGGGGAAATACATCCACATCACATCATTTCTGAGGGGATGGAAACATTCTCCATAAACACTCTTGGATATAATGTATTGATTCCTAACTGCAATTTACTGTTCAACACAACCCTATTTATTCACTGCACAGACATGAATTATACAACTTGTGACTGCTGATAACAAAAGGAGAGAAAAAGTCCATTCCAGACCTCAGCCACAAAAGTTCAAGGATTCTGTTGTCCATAAAATCAATGGAGAAACAGTAATAACCTCTAAGGTGTTTTCAGTAATGAAGGTTTTACAGTGGAATTAATTCTCAGGGTGAATTCCAGTTACTCAGAGTATGATCACTTATAGAAAATGCCACAAGGCCTTCATTGTAAATTTGTGTTTTATTCAAAATCTGTTGGCTATAATCTCAGGGTGGGGTGGGGGGATGATCCCATATTGTGCAAACACAACATAAATGTTGGGGAAAGGAGTCTGCAGAACACTGGTGTCGCAGAGTGAAGACTTGTATCCTCTTTCTGAGTTTTTGCTGTTGCTCTAAACAGACGTTAAATTGATTTATGTCTGGATAAATGGAAGAATTTGAGATGTGAGGTTGTGTGACTGGTGGGAGGACTTTTGAGATGAGCTGGGTACCCCATTCAACACGTGACTGTCAGCAGTGGATGAGGGGATTGTGTCCCCACTGCTCTTCCAAGCGGTTTTGGGTGCCTGAGCCCATCAGAATGATGCATGTTGTGAGGTTGGAGCAGAGACAACCTGGGCTGTGCTGAGGGTGCTTCCTTCAGGGGCTGAGATGTATGTGTGCCTCCCTTGAGTTCAAGTTGTGGTTAATGTGTTAGAAGGGCCTAATCTGCAGAGGGTGTAGGTTAAATGGTTCTGTTGACACATCATTCTGCTCGGGAGCTCTAAATGACCTGCCTGTGCCTGTGGTGGTAGGTGCCAGGTGGTGCCTCTGGGAAGAAGCATTGCCCAGCTCTAAAGGAGAAACTGCCCAGACAACACCAGTGGGCTGGCTCTGCATGAGCAGTCTGAGGCTGAAGAGGTGAACAGGGCTTATGTACACTGCAGATAATAACAATATATTCCCATGTATCCCATGTTCTCAAATTACAGGATGGCAAATAACTTTCCAGGGGATCTTAATCCAGAGCATGAGCGCTCACTCTTGCCTTTTTAGTGGTAGGATCAATTGATTTTAAAATTAAGTGCTACTTTTTACACCACTTAGCTCAAACTTCATACATTTAAAGTGGTCAGTGCTACTCCCAAATATAAATATAGTTAAGGTATAGGAAATCATCCTACTCCAAATGCTGGTAAAAATTCAGCTCATATCTCCCATATGATATGATCCACATCTGAATATTGTACAGCTGGAGAAAATGAGGTATGAAACTGAAATGACTGGTGCAACTGGCTTCTGGGTGTCCTTAAACAAGACTCAGTTCCAAGTTATGAGTTCTAATTAATTGATTATGAACAGCAAGCCAAAAAGAAAGTCAATCCACAAGCTCTAGCTCATGCCAAGCCTGCCTGTGAAATCTGTAAGGTGACTGCTGTGTGAAGTTGTAATGGCAGCGTGTGTTTTCCTGCATAATGTTTGTAAATATTTAGTGACAAGTGATAAAGTTGTCCCACAGAAAATTCCTGGGACATAATATGTCTATGAAATGCCTTTTGGAGAGGCCTTTCCACTACAGCTTCCTTCTCAGTGTAAGTGTGAGCAGAAGGTCAGCTCTTTCTTACTGCTTCCCTGAAAATCCTCCAAAACCTATTCCCTGAATCTGCCTGTTAATGAATCATCTCTCTACTAGTCACTTGTCTCAGTTTTCTCTTCCCTTCCCCAGCACATCTGCTCAACTGAGGCCATGCTAAAATAGAGCTTTTGGGATCAGCATCACAGGGATTGCACTATGCCTGAGACAATGCCACCTCATGCTGTTGCCTTGCAGTGGTGAGGTTGAGCAGCTCCATCCCATGCCATCATCTCAATGATGTCTCGTGTGAATGGCTGAGAGCCAGTTCTGCCACCAGTGTAGATGGAAACACAACTCCCCAGGATGAGTCAGGATGAACTCTTTAAAATGTATTCTAAGCTGCCTAACAAATGTGAACTTCAGCCTGTCATATAGTGTGCAGTATCTGATAAATATACCTAAAGCCTCCCTCAACTATTTCCCACAATAGTACAGTCTGTACTGGCAGCAAGGGTAAAACACTAAATAATTGAACAGTATTGATCTTAAAATTGAATTACAAGAACAAGAGCATTTCCTGTATGTTTTCAAAATCAAGTCACTGTGTTCCTGTCTATAATCATTGCATGAGCCCATTGACAGGTTCAGTAGTCTCAACTTGGCAGATTTTAAAAGTCAATACAGAGTGTATATGTGTGTGTGTTCAAACACCAAATAAGTTTTAATTGTTCTTATTTAAAGCTACAAGCCCTTGATCAAACAATGCTCTGTCTCTCCTAGAGCAAAGCCTGCTGCAATGACACAGGCAAGCCTTACCTAAACCAAGTTTAAAGATTTGTATTAACCATGAAAACTGTAGCACATCTGATTTAAAATGCCATTTCCCCCGTGTTCAGTTATGTTGCCAATTTTATGAAGACAGGATTTTGCCTTTATCTTAAGATGAGCCATACAGCCTTCAAAGGTGGATATGGGCAGTGTTCTCCTTTGTGTGGGGGTGCTAAGGATAGGTCAAATAATAGGAGTTATAACTTTTGAGTTTTCAAAATGCCATTTTGAAATGTATCTGTCAGATGAACTATATTGACTTGTCCTAGGTGTTGCACTGGGCTCCCAAATCTTAACTTTGTGTTTAATTATTCTCACTTGTAGCTCTATAGACTTAATATAGGAAAGAAAAGCTGTGAATTCCAATGTTTCAGTAGTAACCTGGATTGAGACTTCTTCAAGGTTATGGAGAAAGTGAAATTACTGCACTGTAAAGCTGTCACAAGGGTACAGAGTAACTCTGTTACTGAGAATCTACTGCTAAACTTGAAATGACAGACTCATTGCCAGCTTGGGATAAGTCTACGTAAGGTTGTAGGGAGGTAAACCTTGTAAGAAGAATCTCCAGATTCATTTTGATACGGAAATGTTTCACAGATTAAAATCTGTTAAATGTGAAAATAAGATTTGCTGCATCAAACATCACCAACTGAGAAGAGCCCAAACCTAGGGAAATAACTTGTAATGAAATCAGCATCTTATTGACTTTTGAGAGCAGCATTCTAGGACAATTTTACCATTTATACTCTCATAATTTCCTATTTGACTTTTACTGCCAATTGCTTTAGCTATTGATTAGGAAAGGAAGAATGTGGACACATTTTTGAATGATTGTTACAGAGTTCTGTTAAATACGACTTGCAAATAACAGTCAGGATTCATCCATCTAAGGAAATGTTTCACTAGTTGAAAAACCTTCACCATCAGGAAAAGTGGGAGAAATGTGAGGCCAAATAGGAAATGCTGATGGTAAAATTCTGGGATAGCATTGCTGGGAAAGCAGATACTTGCACATTGCTTCAGCAAAGTACTCCAGCCTAAGCCTTTAGTTTTAAACCAGTGAGGTCTTAGGTACTCAAGTACTCTTGTGAGTACTGAGTGCAGGGGGGTACTCTTGTTCAATGAACTTGAATGACAGTAATAGACTTCATAAATTGAAGAATTAACTCAGCATATCTAATTATGAGAATCTTTCTGGTCTGAAGTCCTATACAGAGAATAAATAAAGAGGAGAAAGGGTCTGTGAAGTGGGCAGGCAGGTGCAGCATCATTCTCTGAATATCTGCTGAAAGGACGAGTGTCTTATAGTACTATATGACTGCTGAAGTGGTGCTGACCCATACAGACTGATAGGAATGCCAGGGATATTCTGATTGTCAGCTTTTTTCTCCATTGATTTAGAGTCTGCTGCCTTTGTAGCAGTGCAAGGCTGTGGGTCCTGGGAGCTTGGACTCAGTGGGACCTGGCAGCCTTAGGGGCTGCAAGACTTGGGGGTCTCTGGTCAGGCAGAAAGCAGGTGGAATAGATGGTCCTACCTCCTGTGTTTTGGCAACTGCTAACTAAAATTTTATTCTTAGTCTTATGGCTCCATACTAGGAGATTTGCACAATAAAAATATTGTGTAATCTTCTCCAACTCATTAAATTACCTAATGCAACATTCAGGAAACTGAGACTGATAATACATGCAAAATTAATTCCTCCCTGTGTAGCCTGATAATATTCTGTGTTTTCCATTTATACATCCTCTCTGGGCAATCTCTTGACTGTGTTGAAGGCTCTTTTTTGAATTATGATGAAGGCTTCTACAATTTAAAATAAATAAG
>JAOEGS010010485.1:22589-32995 GCA_025447755.1 Corythornis vintsioides
ATTCTTATTCCAACATCTATATTATCTAATTTTGTCTCATCCACCTATTACATGTCCATTAACTTGATTCCTTAGGGGTCTGGGGAAGGAAGGCAAAGATGTCTATTCTGGACAGGTTTTGAAATCTTCAGGCCAAACTCAGTTTAGCCAAAAAGAAACAAATGATCACAACTTCCTGTGTTATTAGAGTCATTCCTTTAGAAAAATACTGTGGAGGCAAGGACTGGAGGGAAATGAGTTAAAAATTTAGAAGTTTGAAATGAACAAATGATTATAACTGAGCAAGAATGGAAAGACTCAGAACTGGGATTTTGGATGATTTGTTAGCAGCAGTTTTTCTCAGTCATCTTTGTGTGTGTGTGTGTGCGCTTAATTATTTTTCTCTGGAGATTTTACTGAAAGAAGTAGCTGGAAAAATTATGAGTGCATACTGGGAATCACAGAGATGATGATTCAAATAGTAATACCTGATAAAGAATGAGGTACAATAGGCACACATCTTTTTAAGACTCACAGGCAATTTCCCTAAATGGAGTAATTTATATGGTCATGTTTAGCTATATCAGAAGCAGAAAGATGTAATTTATCCCTCAGTTTTGTTGGCTATGAATAGATTATAGGTATGGGTCAACCAAAAGTGAAGATGTTCAGCTAATAACAGTATGGATTCTTGAAACAAAATATAAACCAAGCTGGTCCTTGTAAAAGGATGAAATAATACTGAATTTGAATTTCCCCAACTGGCAGGTGAACAAGTCAGTGCCTAGTACAGCATGAGAATCTTGCAGGGGAGATGACACACTCAAGGTGCTTACTCCTCAGGCACTAAAAGGATAGCCTAGGTGCTATGAGACTTCAGTTCCACATTGTTTCTAAAATCTCCCCTGGGAATGTTCACACCACTGAGGTGGGAGCTGCAAGCAGAAGTACCTGAGGGCCTGGGAAGCAGCTCACCCTGCAGATCATCCACCTGCTGTGGCTTCAGCAGCACAAATTCAACCACAGCCATGCAGGATATATAGCAAAGTCTTCCTCATTCTTTTAGAAATTGAATTTAAATATTTTTAAATTCAGTGTTGCCATTGTCTTAGAAACTAAATCATTCTTCTTGTATTTGTTCCATTCAGCCTTCCCTTCATACCAGTGTGTACCAGTACAAAAAATGCTGTTGTTAATCATACAGAGATTTGCTTTGGCAAGTTCTTGGGTGATAACCATTTTGCTACCTTTCTTACTGTTATTCAATATCAATATTGTAGTCTGTTTCTCAGGGAGCAAAATTATGTGTTACAAGGATTAGGACAGCTGGGGAAAAGGGAATAAAAACTGTGAAGTTTCAAGTCTGTTTCCAAGCAAAATTTCTCAAGGGAAAGTGGGAAAAAAAAAATTACACTGCAGCTAAAAATGAAAATGGCAAAATAAAATATACACAAAGGTGAGAATCGGGTATTAGCTTTGAAATTTGATTTTGTGCTTTCCCAGCTAGAGAATCTGGGCTTTTTGGAAGCAGATCACAAACCAGAACACAGAGGGGCAGAAAAGAGAAAAGTAGAAAAGGAGGTGATTGATAAAAAGGATTCAATATATGGTCTTTTTAATGAGACATCTCCATTTATGCTGTGAGACTTGGGAACATGGTGCTATTTAAGGACTGTGTGTATTGTGGTCTCTAGCAGCTTTCTCTTGATTAATTCCTCATACCACACAAAACATTGCTGATATGTATGCCTATATCTTTGTTTCAAACAACCAAAGAGGGGTAACAATATGAGCAATACTCTGGTGGTTTTTTCTGTGAAGAATGTAGAGGGTGGTGTCTTATTTAACTTTTTCATGACATATGCAAAAGTTTGGCTTATCTCAGTATGTGACAAAGTAGACAAGGCTGTGCTAATGAGCTCTTCAATAAAGCCCTAAAAAATGACACCAAAACAGAAATAAATAAGAAATCATCATGCCCTTTTTCTTTCCCATCCATGTGCCCCATTCTATGTGAAACCATTCTCTAAATAATTGAAGATTTTTAGGGCAGAGGGTCCTGTGAGGTTCTGCTAAAGAATTAGTAGGAAAGCTCACATCATTCAGGTTCAGCATATGCCCAGATGTTATGCTGACATGGGATTCGAGTAAAACTGTTGGGCAAAGACTTCTTCAAAGCTGTGAACATCAGTGGAAGAAGACTCCTCCCAACCCTACATTTTCTGCCTCAATTGTCACCTGTAAAATTGAGAACAAGCCTTTCCACTGAGGTTTTCAATAAGGTTGTCAAATGTGCTGAGATATTTTAGGTTGTAGGTACTCATTCCTTTTTGAACTGAGCTCCTTTCATGAAGAACACCAAAGAGCCCTTAGATGACAGCAATGTTCCATTATATTTGGGCTCTACTTTAACAGCTACTTGGAAATCTAAACCAAATCACTTGAAACTGAATTTTCTATTCACCATATAAACCTGAGACAGTGAAATTGGTCTATAAACTGTGTAGGAGAAATAAAACTATTATAAACCTTAAAGCAAAAGCCCCTGGACTTTTCCCTTCTTCTCCATGTCACATTTTATAGCTGGGTCTGTTCATATTGGTGCAGGAACCAGTCAAATTGCAGCTCTTCAGGTGTCAGGGATGTTGCAATGAAGTGATTATAATGGAGCACAATTGCCAGAAGTGACAGTTCCCGGCCACATCTGAACACTGTCCCTTCTGCTTGGTGCCAGGGGCAGTGACAGGGTCCATAGAACACTGCCTGTTTGCTGTAGGAGCAGTACATTCCTCTTGCCCTCTGCTCTCCACATAGCTGTCTGGCCCCAAAACTGCTCTGCTTTGAAAGCCTCTGTTGATGTGGTGCCTGCAGGCAGGATAAATGGGAGTTCCAGCAGTACATAAATCCTGCAGTTATTGAGGATGAAGCAGCTTCTCCCTGTCCTGGGGTGTCTACAGGTGGGCAGGCTGAGTACCTAAATTGAGTTGTGCAGCTGATACTGGTCAGTTAACTGCTACTTTCAGGTTAACGTCTGGCATTGTACCCTGGTCACTCCCTGTCTGCCTCCAGGATGAGGGCACTGCCCTGAACACCCCCTTCTTTTCTCACTTCTGCCCATTAACCATCTCTGGGCTGGAGCTCTTGCAGAACCAAGCTGGAAACAACTGAACCTGTAGTTCATCTTTCACAGCTTCAATCCTAACTGAGCAAACCACTTAAGTAAATTATTTATTTTAATGCATGCATACTTAGACTTCTCTGATTTCATTGATGATCTTTATATCTTTAAAAGTTAAGCCCATTCCTAAACTTGTTCCATGCTATCACATCTGTCTGATACTAGAACAGCATATGGTCTAAGGAAAACCATTAACCTTAATGGATATAGGAGCTTTGTTGATTTATAAGGTATATCTTGGACAGGCTTGACCCCAGAACCTTACTGAGTATTTGCACTTGCACAGAACTGTTGAATGTTGTATTTTAAAAGTACTTTTTTAGATTTTTACAATAGCTCTGTTCTATGTACAGAATAGCAGTGGTCTCAAAAGTTAAAGAACCTGAAGAAATGTTTTCTATTTTGTTTTGCCTGATAGTAATCTGATACTTATTCCCAAATGAAACATCTGGTTGTTCAGAGCACCTACCAGGTGAGCCAGAGATACATTTGGAATTTCAAAAACTCAAAATGCATCTGCAACTTGATTGAGTCTAACAGACCTATTACCTTTTAGATCACTGGTTTACAATACAAGATTCAAATCAGCAGTTCAGCACATAAAACCTATTATATAATTTATTTTTTTTTCTGAGCTGTAAGCAGAGGCATAAGGGTGATTTACTGAACAGACAGAAACTGCCAGGTTAAGTGTCAAAGGTCTCCAGGAGCAGCAGGATTTAGTTGAAAGTAGTTGCTCTTTCCAAGACATATCATGATATGTGAACCATAGCTGGGATCTCACTGGACTGGAGTAAAAAGAAGCTATTTTAGGAGCACAAAAGGCAAAAAATCAAGTGAGCAAAACTGTGTTTCTGTCATTGACTTTAGAGCTCTTTTTGTCCATGAAGTAAACACTGATTACAATTCATCACAACAGGCCATGTCTACCAAGACACGGTCAGGGCTTGTGTGATTGCTCTCAGTGCTCAGAATGGCAATGCAGCCATGATGCTCCACAACCCGTGCCTTCTGCTTTTGAACAGGGCTGTGTGCGTGCTGGAAACACTGATGCTTCATGCCAATGTGTATTAGTCCATTTGGCCCCCCCAGTCTTGTGTGTATTGAGCTACTATTGATATTTTCCTTGCTTATCCATCCTGTGTCACGTATCCTATTCTGCTGCTACCATTCCCTATCTCATTAAACTCCATAGGAAAGGCAAATCCCAGTTCTCTAAATGTCACAAAAGAGGAGAAGTTCAAAATAAAGTTTTCCAAGGAAGTGTGCACCATGCAAAAAAATGGATAAGGTTTCAACTAACCAGTCAGTTTCCAGTGACCTGAACAAAGTATTTGACATTTTCATAGCAATTTGTCATTACTAGCTTTAAGATTTAAACAGAAATTTCCAAAATCTGTTTTGGCACTTGGATTTTCATTGCCAATTGGTATGCAAATATTTACAACTTTCAAAATCTAGAGGAAGAAGAGGAGAATATTAGATAAGCTGCCAAAAGACTTTAACAGCTAGTGAAAAGGAAAATATTTTTATTCAGATCCATGCAATATTGTAAAAGAGATCCAAGCCTTCTTTATTTTTTTCCCTTTTCTTTTTTTTTTTTTATTCTTTGAAAATCAGTTGTGAAGACAAAATAGCAATTCAAGTAGAATAATTGATTTTCAAGGATTAATATAAACCATTTTAAAGCTACCTTGCTAATGCCTAACTTTCACTACCTGCAAAATCTTATTGTGATATGGACATGAAATCATTTTATATTATGCAGATTAAATTTCTCTCCAGTTTTACACTCAAGTTAAGGTTACACTGTTTTTTCCCCTAACAAGGAGTTTATATAACTGCTGAGCATATCAAAATTATATTCCCTTAATCACAGAATCACAGAATAGCTTGACTTGGAAGGGACTTTAAAGATCATTTAGTGCCAATCCTCTCTGCCATTGGCAGGGACACCTGCCACCAGACTAGGTTGGTCAAAGTCTCATTCAGCCTGGTTTTAAGCACTTCCAGGGGGTGTTAATTAATATTTAATATGATTTAACAAATAATAATGCTTTCCTAATCAGACTTACTCATAACTGGATTTAAAATCTGCATCGTAGTAATAGCAAAGATGTTGAGCAAACATCACAAGGGACAAATCCTGATTCTTTGGAGTACCAGAATATGCTGCTTGGAAGAGATCTGAGTCCTCCAAGTGAAGAGGCACCATGTGTACACTCCACAGTGCTTTCTGGGTGTGCGTGGAGCTGGTGAAGCAGTATGTCCTTGGGCAGGTTACCTTACAAGAAAAGGCATGGATGAAGGCAATACGTTGACACATTCTTGCAAAGCATGAAATTATATAGGCTCATGTCTCAGTCCTCTGACTTTTTAAATAGATGGACAAAAGCAAAATCCTGTTGTTCTCACAGGAGTACGACACACACAGAATGAAATCTCACTGCCTCCCTGTGGCACGTGTTCATGGTTTTCCACATCTAAATGAGTATGAGGACCATACCTGGAAATCCTTCCCTGGTAAATCCACAGAGACCAGACACTTTCTAGTAATAGAGAGTTTAGTCTTCAAAGATGAAGTGTTTTCATGTACAGGAACTAGAGGCAGAGGAAAGAAATTTCTACTGATCTGTCTTGACCTATTTTTCTAAGTTCTGATAGTCTCCCACCCTGCTCCATCATTTCCTGGACATCTGTAATTGCAAAGGTTGGCTACAGGAGTGATGAGGGTTTCTGTGTCCTGTGCATGTGTGAGCACAGCACAGATTGCTCTGGCATCAGTGAGGCTGACTGCAGAGTCTGGCAGGTGCGAAGTGTAACATGGTGGCCCCTAATATCCTGGCTATGGTCATGCCACCAACTTCACCATGAGCAGGAGCATTTGCCACTTCTGGGCCAAATAACCCAGTCCCTGGCACAAACCGGGATTGCTTTTTTCTTTTTGCATTACTATTTACAGGATTTCTATACTAGGGACTAATGATGTGTGTCATGTGCAGAAATGAAATCTATTTCTATTTCACAACCACTAATTTAACAACAACAACAACAACAAAAAAAAAAGCCAAAACACACCACAAACAAAAAAACAAATCCCCCTTACTTTCAATGCTGCTTCCCTTCGCTTGAAGCCAACAGAAACCATGCACTTTACATCTAGTTGATGTTAATGTGATTTTGAAAGTTAATTTGTTCTTGAATATGACTGAAAGGGGAGATGCCCCATGGGATGGATAAGTGAGGAAAGGATGGAGGTACTTGAGTTTCTGGCTTGTATTTATCCTCTCAAACATACTTGATACGAATATATGGTTTCCTGAACAACTTCTTCAAAGGCCATCTGGTTCAGAGGCATTGGGCCCACTCCTAACTTTGCCAGATTTCCTCCGTAGAGGGTAAATACCAGTAATTGTGATTTATATGTGAAGCCTGCATAACAGCACCACTGCCCTGGCTCTCTATAGGAAGTCTGCCCTTGTGAGATCCGGGAGCCACGCTGTGCCATATGTGCCTATCATTTTTTTCCTACTTCTTGGCACTTGTGTGCCACCAGGAATTGCACTTGCTGGAGAAATGAGGAAAGGATTTGAAACTCATGAAGGCCATCTGGGCAAGGTCAAAGCATACATAGCAGGAAGCTTCTTCCTGCACGTAACTTGGGAAGGGAGAGTCTCATATAGCAAAAAAAATCAGTAGCAAACAGGCAGACAGCAGCAAGCAGGGCATGGGCTGAACATCTGCCCTCAGAGATCAGTTACAAAGCAACTGGGCATAATCTCTGAATGGTCATTAGGGCATACACCACTTTATCTCCTAAAGCAACTGTCACATTTTATGTTCCCCCATGAAGCTTTTGCAGACAGCCAGGGACAATCTCTGCTGACAGGGAGCAGCCCAGCACTCCTCCAGAGACAGCTGGAGATGGTGATACTGAGCTGGCACTAGAGAATTAACCCTGGTCCTCAGCCCCCTGGGGCTATATTGTTGCTGCTCAGCTTTCCCTTTGGATCAGGTGTACATTTAAATATTTTCAGACAAATTTCTCCCAGGAATTTGCCTACAAACTGTCAAGGTGATTTACCCCAACTGGAAAGACTCATTTAACAGACAGAGGATATTTACTCCTGTAGTTGAAATATAAACTGTAAGAGACTCCAGTGGTTAGGGGGTAACGTAAGCCACAGATCATGTTGCTTTGTGTTATACCACAAGGTCATGTGTACAACTCGAAACTCAGCTTGTCAATGCTGTTGTTTTTCAGTTTTGTCCCTACACTAGCAAATCTTTGTCCGAAGACAGAATAAAATAATATTATCCACAATTCATTGACTAAAGTACTACACTTTTAAAAAGGCAGGTATAATGAAAATGTTAAGCCTGGTATTATTTAATTGCAAAGGTTTTATTTGGGGAGACTTTTCTGGGAGAATGTGGCATTGAAGGAAAGAGGTGGAAGTGGTCACGGATGGTGTTGAAGAAGAACTCTGACACAGTGTCATTAGCTATGCCAGTAATTTCTCATACAGGACCAGGTAAACTGAGAAACAGAAGCAGAATGTGAGAGGAAAGGTGAGGCACGTGTGACTTTCTCAATAGGATGTGAAAGCCTCCAAGAAGGAGTCTAAAGCAGAGTGCTAGTAGGGCATGTCACCTCTTAACCCAAGCATTGAACTATCTAGCACCCTTACATTCAGTGAAGCAAAAGAAAGCTGTCTTTCCATTTCATAATACAGAAAGGTTTCTCAGGCAGTCAGGAAAGCATTGTCACTTGCATTTCATTTACATTTCTTCTTTCTAGCTTTCAACACTGTAAACAAGCCCTTCAGTGCTGCCTCAGCTTTGTTACTGTTACCCGCATGCATCAGAGCACCTACTGTCTTCTGGTAGGTGCAGATGTTACTCATACAGTAACAAATATGTGTTAACATTTGCAGGCACACTTCCTTTATAAAAAATAATAAAAGAAAATTAATAAGTCAATCTGGAGAAGAGTGAGCAGGGAGTCAGTCAGGTGGCAGGCAGCGTATCTCTGTGGTATCTCTAGAAACTCACGGATGGTGCCTTTTCTCTAGCTCATCTCAAAGCAGTATTTACACCAGCAGTTGGGAAGACACTGTTGGGATTTTCTTGGTTTTGTTTTTTTAAAAGCTGTGGCACAATGGCAGGTCAGGTGGGGTAGACCAGGGCTACAAGTGCATGATTTTGGCAAATGTAATGGGATGGAAACGCTCTGCTGTCTCTGTGGGGAAAGAAAATTGGGTGTGAAGAGCAGAAAGGGAATTTCAGATTTCATTATTGTTAGTAATTGTTCTGAGGAGAACTGTCCTCAAAGACATGCTTTCCTTTAAACAATACATCATTCAGAATCAAGCAATAAAAGCTTTTGATTTTAGAACCCTGCAGATAACTCTAAAATTCTATGTGGTGTCCTGGGATAATCAAGGAAATACCCTTCTGTGTATTGTACTCTGTGCCACATTTGAAGCCAAGGGATTTATATGCCATCCTTTTTCTACTAGCACATTTTGAAATAGAATATCACTGTATACTCACAAATAAAATGCTATTAAGAAAAACATCACAGTGGTTCCCAGTCAACAATTTTTATTTTATTTGCGGGAAATTATGGATAAGGACTTGAAGGGAAGCATTGACTTGAATTTATTGTTCCTCTTAAGGCAGTTAAATATTCCATTAACTGTAAGCTAAGGCATAATACAGGAGGTGAATGATGGAAGATTAATGACCTGGTTTAAAGGTACATGTTAAGTCATTTTATTTCAGCAGCATGGAGTGAGAAATCTCCAATAGAACATATTCATGTAAGGGAAAAAAATATGAAGCATACGAGGGGAAAATGTTTTTCACTGTTAAACAAACCAGATTAGAGTCTGAGCCACACTGCATTTTTCAAAAGAGCCATTAAGTTTATTGTTGCACTTAATGTTTATCTGAACTGGTACCCAGCCACCTCATGCAAGGACGTTGACTACCCTGCTGCAGTAACAGCACTATGAACGGGTCTAAATTTCTGTCCAAGGATTTTATTTTGTAAGTGCTTTACTTTGGTTTACCAGTGTGAGGGATTCTGGAAACCACAAATCCTCACCTGTAGTTCTTGTTGATCACACTTAATGAATTAAATTATTATTGTTCTTCATTAGTGAATCATTACAGCCACAGTTGGAGGAGCTTCCCTTCTGGGGTGATGAAGAGAGGAAGTCACAAATGCACAGCTCACAAGGATGCCCAGGCAGGTACAGAGGAGCAAGGGCAGGCTGCTCTAGGAGCAACCAGTGCTCACTGAATAGGCAGTCTTGGAGCTCAGTCTATAGTGAAGGCTTCTTCTCAAGGTAGTAGGTTCTCTCCAGCCACCAGTCCCGTGCAGAAGCTGAGAGGTTTGTGTTTCCCTCAGCTCTGGAGGGACACAAGCTGCCCAGCTTTCTTTTTTTTCCAGGGCTGAAATTCGATGAGCCAAATCACAACTGAAGTATCTAGACCAGAGGAATAATAGTCTAGTTTAAATGGGTTATGGCAAAACGTGCAGCAGTGAATCTGCATGAAAGAGCTATGAAATAATTCTTCTCAGAGTGAATTATAATCTAAGGGAAATGCCACATTTTTTTTCTAAACAAGCCTTCAGTTGCAACAATATGTTAGAGTGAGGTTTTTTTTGTTTTTCACTCATAAATCTCTACAATATTTTGTATTTATAGGCTCTGAAACTAGAAAGGAGGAGTGCTTTTTTAAGGCATTTTCCTCCTGTTTGGCAAAGCTGGGTGGCATTTCAATAGCACGCTGTTATTTAGCACTTGGAGAGCACAGCAACTGTAGGGAATTACAGAAGTAAACTTTGTATGTAGTACTGAGCTTGATTTACCAAAAAATGTTGATTTTAAATAACAAGCTTAAGGCTGTGAAACCATGGTTTTCTGTTAAGACTTCATAACATTTGTGAAATATGAAATATAAGTCACACTCTGCTGCCAGTTGGTTCTACGCTACAAGCTTTTAGTAGCAGTGTAGAGCATAATATTTACTTTAAGCCCTAAATTGAGCACAGAATCTGCAATAAAAATATTTTTAAATGTTCCAGTAATAAATAAAACATCAGAAGATAAAGGAAAACAAAAGTCCATGGTAGTGTGTTGGGTTTTTGTCATCAAGGCAAATATATTGCCAGAAATATTTTTCACAAATAAAGCAGTTCAATCTATTCTGTAAGCAAAGGAAAACCATACAGAGC
>JAOEGS010010492.1:0-15670 GCA_025447755.1 Corythornis vintsioides
TATAACAACATTTTAATTAAAAAAATAAAATAAAAAATACAGCCTCTAAAAAAACCCATGCCAGTAGGTTTGGTCAATATTTCTCACACCACAGTCCAAACTGCATCATCTGAAACAAGTCTGGGACAGCCTGTGGACACCCAACACGTGGTTCTTTCAACATCATAGACTACCCATAATAACAAGAGAAGCAGTTAAAGCTTTCTCCACTAATGTTAACTGAAAGACAGTACCCTTGAGTCTATGTCTCAGCTTAAAAGGCTTAGTTGCCTTTGCTTCAGATAGGTTCAGTAGTCAGACATGGCTGTTCTGTGACTGCATATTCCCTCTACTGTGTTCACAGCAACAGCAAAGTTGAATCTTTTTGAAGTACGTTATACTAACCCTGATACCAAAGTGCAGGCTTCCTGCTCCTAAACCCAGAAGCTGTTTCCTAGAACGTAGCAAGTTGTCATTGAAGGGACAAGTTGGTGAAGTCTTTAGCAGAGTCTCTAATCACATGTTCTACCCTGGCTGCTAGTCAATAAGCCCCAGGTAGTGCAGATTGAGGATGGAGTCGGCGATGATCCGCGCTGTCCTCTTCTGGTAGCCCCCAGATGTCAGCATCAGGATGGGGATCCTGCGGCTCCTGGCAGCCCTGAACACAACTTCATCCCTCTTCACGATTCCCTGGAAGTTTACAACACTTGTCAAACAAAATCCTGGAAGTGATGTTAATATGAGATTTTAGTTCTAGCTTATGGTTTATGGATCTATAGTACTGGATGCTTGCTAAGTGATTGAAATGATCCCGACATTTTACAATCTAAACAAACAAACAAAAGTCCCCTTAGCTGCTTTACATGCATAATCAGAAAAAGGAAAAAAACCAAGAAAATCAAAAATCCTTTACTTTAGAGGGCACCACAGATTAATGTCTTGTGTGTAAATCCCTGGGAGAACTGTGGCTCTAAAAAAGTCTAAACTGACTACACATTCAGAAGTGTTCACCCTATTTTACAGGGGAGGAATTGAGACTCAGAAAGACTGAAAGCACTTTAGCTTGTGCTCAACTCACACAGCACCCTCTGACAAGAAAGTTTAGCCACATGATCAAGATTTCACAAACTTACAGAAGAATAAAAAGGTCGAATCAGATTTTACAGGCTCACAACACTAGCTGAATTATAACCTTCCAGTTTATAAAAATAAGCTAATAAATAACTTTTAATAAATAGATTTTAGCTATTAATAAAGAGAATGTTAATAATAATTACAAATCTAATACTAAAAGAATCTATGGCCAAAGGGGGAGCTGCAGAATGTAAGAATTGATCAATTCTAAATATTATGTTACTGAGAGAATAGCACAGATTGCTGATCAAGAGGTACTGTGAAGCCACTGAACCCATACAACAGCAGACTTTGAGTCTCCTGGGTTTCAAATAAGTACATGGGGGGGATGGGGATGGGGGGGGGAAAGAGTTCATAAATATGTGAGAACAGAACTAAAAATCTGGTTTTGTGCAATAAGAGTTCCAGAGATACAGAAGAGGCATAAATAATCCATTACTAACAGCAGCATAGGCAACAACTTACAATGGGCAGCTCAAAATTTTAATTGCTGAAAAAGCTGGAGAAAGGGAAAGAGATTAAAATATTTTTTTAAAAAAGAAAAAAAAAAAGAAGCAGCAGCAAAACTGTTACCAATCAAAAGAATATGCACTACTCAGACTGGTTTAGGGAAAGACTATAAATACACCAAGAAATATTACTCTGCCATTAAAAAAGAATTAGACCGCAAGAAAAATAGTAAAAGGAAAGAATAAAATTCAAATGTAGCTGAAAAAAATAGTTTGGAAAACAATACAAGAATGGGTTTTGTACAGTTAGACACAGTCTTGTGAAAGAACAATAGGAGCAGGAATAATAACTGAAAAATAAGACAAAGGAAAGCAAAGAACTGTATTAAGAACAGATCCTAAAGGAAGTAACAGAATTAGGGAATGATCTGTCCATCCCTTGGGAAGCACTGCTGGATGCTGCAGACCTTACACCACACAAGCACTGGGTACAGGCACTATTCACAGCAGCCTAACCCCTCATCCCTGCTCCAGAGGCTAATCCTGGAAGAACTGGGGGAAAACACAGGGCCTTATCCCAGCACTTCTGTGTTACCAAGGGAGAAAACACATTGGATGCCAATGACAGCCTGATGCAGCCCCAAGGCACAAACAGAGCTAAATGGGACTGCCCTCTACACATCAAGTTTTCTGGTTAGAGTCTCAAGCACCAAGAAACTCTCACTCACAGATCACTCTGAGGAGGTGTGGTCTGGAATAGAATTAATACTGCAGCAAGATTTTAAAATATGAACAACACCTACAACTTCTGGACTGAAGAGCAGACTAATGAACCTTGAAGAGATGAATTATCCAGGTTCAGTGCCTTCAGTTTCAGCATTTCCAGTCACCTGGGACTTCAAGCTTGATCAAACACACCACTCACATATAAGCCAATGAGATCAGAAAGACAAGAAGCCCTGCTCTCAATTCCAAAAGCAATGGCTTGAGCTACAGAAACCTTTTCTCCATCAGGTATTTCAGTCACTAGTTGCATAGAGAAATTTCACTCTGCCTTTCACCTTTTCTTGTGACTAATTTCCCTTTCTCCATTTTTACATTTCATCTTTTTCCGCTTACACACACCAAACAAGCTACAGAAATTCATTTTTTCTTGGCAAATAACACTGCTTCTTCTCAACTGGCATAAAAAAAAATAATTAAGAGGCACATCTTAAATTATTCTTCATCACTATTTTCCATTTCTCTTGGTAGCCACTGCTTTCCAAAAAGCTTTTCTCCACCAAATGAGATCTCACACCTCTGATCATAGCCTCTCCAAAAGTCAAAACCCAAACAGCCCAAGTCCCTCAACTGTTCCTTTCTCCTTACAGACTTTTACACAGCCCTGAAACAAAACCTGGGGATCCACAGCAGCTCAGGAGTTGTGTCCCTGTGGGTCCATCAAGGACTTTGCAAGTCAGGCAGAAGTGAAAAAGCTGTTTAGTGACAGAGATGGTAGGAATGAGAAAATACATAACATAAGCTCATAAAAACCAGCAAAAACAGAGGCTCTGTGCAAGACAACTGAAATACTGCAAATCAGAATGAAAACTTAACAGATCTCAAGGGCATTCAAGAGCTCACAAATTAAGAAAGCACTTTCCTGTATTAAATTTGTGGACACTAGAAGACAACTAAATAAGAAATCAGGAGAGCGGCAGAATTGAGGAGCTGTCAGAGAAGGAATAATTTTTAAAATGGAGGAAATATCTGTAAGTTTATTTTGAGAAAATCAGACTTGCTATATCTAGGAGATAAAGTCTTCTGTGAATCTCTACAGGACAAATCAAACTTTAAATCTGATACCAAACTGGGAGAGAGAAGGTAAACTGAACTGAAAAAGGGTAATGATATCTGTGTAGAAAATAATGAGGAAGGGAAAAAACAAAAATCTGTTTATTTGCTAAGAATACACAGACAAGATCCAGAAAATTGCTGGAAGAACTAGAAGAGACCAGAAGAGCAGTTTAAAACATCTGGGAGTGTTGCAGAGGAAATTAAGATAGATAGTGGGGACAGGTGCCAAAAGAAATACACTGCAAAATGGGTTATGTGAGAGGGGGGAAAAAAACAAACAAACCACCAAACCCAAAAAAATGAACAAAGGAACAATCCAAACAGGAACAATAGAAGTCAGGTGAATTGTGAAAATATCTGCCTCTCTGTCTGGATGTTCAAAACCAGTGTACTTTAGAGAGAAAATGAATGATACTGGAACATACACCTGAAGAACAAAAATACTTAGAGCAAGGAAAACCCATATTGTGAAAAGTAACAGAGATCCATTGATAAGAGGAAAATGCTCTGGGTGGTGTAGAGTAGGCAGCTTACCTTCAAGCACCCACAAGTCACTCTCAAGATGGCCCTTCAGTGCCTAGCAAGGACTACAAGTCTGTAGGTGTTTGAGAATGATACAAACCTGAGGTGAAATAGCAAGTCCTCCCAGAGGGTCACCATCCAGCACATCAGTCCCAGCATTATAAACAATGATGTCAGGTTTTAATTCATTTAATGCTCCTTCCACATGAGTATGGACCTTCTGAAGATATTCCATGTCCTCTGTGCCCCACTCCAATTCTACCTTGCGTTTTATGGCACCTAAGAAAGAAATAAAGGAGTTTATACTAATAATAAACAAAACATTGCTTTGAAAAAATGTAAAATTTAGGCAATTCAGAGAAAATGACAGAATTTCTGGAAATTCTGTACATCCACTGCATTTTCACAGAACCTTGAATTAATGACAATTTTTCAGCTACTTGTTTTCCCAGCAAATGTAAGCACAATGACCTTGAAAAAATTCCACTGAAGAGAGAAAATTAGATGCAGGGTAAAAAAAAAAAAAAGTCTCAGACACAAGTGGAAAATGTTATTGAAAAGCAGCTTATCTCCATGTCCATTTACTAATCAGCAAAGAAATCATAAAGGAAATTATTAACTTAAAAGTAACCTAAATAAAGCATAAAAGAAAGAAAACACTGAGTTTCTATTGCAGAGGAAACAGTTGGGGGAAAAAAGAAGATAAATATCACTGAGAAATTATTAAGGTATTTTATTTTTACCCCAACACTCCACACTTAACAGCAAGGGATCATGAATTTATGTGAACTGCTTTATGAATGTATAACAAGATTCAGCTTTGCCCCAAGCATTTTCAATTTAATGTTCTTACCCTGTAATCCTACCAGAAGAGCAAATATCTATTCTTAATTTAAATCAAATTATTTCTAATGCTTCTAATAAAGCATCAGAAGTAGAAGAGGAGGGCTGAGAAGGTGGAGGAAAGAAATCCGAGGTTATACAGCCCAGCTTTAGGTGTTATTATGGAGCTATGTGTAATTCCAAATCTGAATTAATCAAAACTATGTCAGAGGTGATTTGAGGCATAAATTCTACCTCACCAGTCCCCATACCTTGAATTAAATGACTTGGAGTCTTGCATCTTAAGTGTGATTTCAGCACCCACCAAGTGTTCATTAACGTATTCAACACAGAATGATACTTATTCATTTTTGGGATTGCTGAGTAGGGCTTTTTCTTCTGCTTTCCATCCTTGTTCAACATTAGTGAGGCATTCTTTTTCTCCTCTTTATTTTATTTCAACAACACTAGTTTCAAATAATTTTGTTTATGGTATTCTTCATGAATTCTTCTCTCACTGTTCTGTAACTTTAGCTGTAAGTCTGCCCAGCTCTGCTATTCTGAACAGCACTTTGAGCCTCTTCCATGTACAGAACCCACTGATTAGACAGAGGTAAACAGATTAGAATGGGGAACAAAGAAGTGCTATTCTGATGAAGCCATTAAGAAGTTGAGACAATAGTAAGATTCCACCTCTGTCATCTTCATCTCCCCCCCAAAAACACAGAATCACAGTGAATGTTATAGCCCAGATCAAGAACTGCTGATGGACACAGTGGTAGACCTTTGGGATAGAATGAACACAGCTTTTATCTTTGAAAGCTTTTTGTCTATCTCTAGCTAGAATGTTCTTCTACACCTTGGTAAACTAAAATCACACTCAAACCAACAGCAATGCTTTTTTAAGGCCTGAACTTTGAGCTTCAGCTGTCAATGTAAGCATGAGGAGGAAATACATGAGCTTCCATGTAAACACGAGGAGGAATTTTTTCCCAGTGAGGGTGACAGACACTAGAACAGGCTGCCCAGGGAGTTTGTGGAGTCTCCTCTGGAGACATTCAAAACCCTCCCAGACACGTTCCTGTGTGATCTGGTCTAGGTGACCCTGCTCTGGCAGGGGGGCTGGACTAGATGATCTTTCAAGGTCCCTTCCAGCCCCTGACCTATTGTGATTCTATTATTTTTTACACTTCCTTTTCAGTGAACTAGTCCTTTTCCCCATCCATCATCATCTCTGTCTTCCTAAACTTCTGTGTAATTCCAAACTACTTCCCTTAGGGACTCAGTATATTCATGGCTAAACACTAGGCAATGATAGCTAATCTGTTTTTATTTTTTTCCCCTCCCACGAGGAAGTGCATAGGGCAAAAAAAAAACCAACCCCAAACCTACACAAGAGACTCTTGTAATAGAAGATGGAAAAACTGAGCAGGAAGTCCAGAAAGACAGGGATCAGTTAGAGTTTACTCCAAGGATTCAGGATCTCAGGTTCAAGTCTCCACCTCCCCTCAAAAAGGTGCCCTCTGATCTCATCTTTGTCTGGGCACCTTACAGGACAGAGTTCACAGGGTTTAGCCACTGAACTATTTAGACAACCTTATGCAAACTACACAGAACTACATATTTGCATGTCTTTGGCTGCAGTCTTCTCCACCTCATGCTTCACCTGTAGGAAGGGAACATCAGCATTCCCAGCTTCCTAGAATGTTCATCATTTCAGATCTGCTAATGAGGGTGTACTTTCTATCAGTCTTAATCCATCTGGTCAAGATCCATATTCTGATGTATGAGTGAAGGGATGCTTTTCTTTAGTAAAAAATAACAACAACAACAACAAAAATATTAATTTGCTTACAATTAGTCTGCTTACAGACACAATATGCTTTAAATGATCCTTTTTTAGTTAAATACTTTGAAAGACATATACTAAAATTTTCTAAATCTTTAGTAGATAAAAAACCAGTATAATGCACTGCATCTAATTCTTGACAAGAATCCAAATTAAGCAGGTTTGTCAGAATAACAGCAGCATTCTGAAGAAATTCAGACAGCAGAAGAACCTCTCCCCCCATAAACTCTGACTCAGTTAACAAATTAAGCCTGTAATAAATGACAGTGCAACAGAATTAAAGATCAAATAAACTTTGGGCTTTTGCATTCTGACTGTATTTGTAGCAGGGCACCAGACACAACTGGCACATCACAGTAGGAATAAACAAGCAACAACAAAAATAAAAACCAAGCAACATCTGTATGACTGACTTTGGCTTCCCAACCCAATGCACATTCTTGTTTTCTAGGTGCTTATAGAGAGACACCCAAATACGTTATGAATTGTACCTTTCAAAAGAATACAAAAGCTTTTTACACAGCATTAGCTAATCCTTTGTGAATTCTTTTAAAAATTTAGGTTAAGGGAAAGATTAAATTCTAACAGTTATTTTCAACTAAAGAGGATTATTTAACTCACTGTTCTAAGCACAACTCGAGCTTTTCAACAGGCTGCTAACAAAGTGCATGTAATATCCACACCTTGCATTCCAGAAATTCCTTCCAGAAGTGAAAGAAAACATTAACACCACTGTGATATATCACAGGGATCTCAGAAAATCTTATGTTCAATGTGAAATAAAAATTTTAAACACCCAAAACAAAACCTAGTTAACATTGTTGAGAGGAACCACAAGTAAAGAAGTTATTAAATAACAGAGCAGGGCTTGGCTATTTTGGAACATAAATTTCAATTATACTTACGTTTAGCAAATCCATCCCCTGGATAAATGTATCTGTTGTACACATCCATAATATATACTCGATGATCATCCATAAAGTCCCTCTCATGGCCATTTCCCTGAAGGAAATTTGCAGTTAGCCATTCCTAGCATACAAACACAAATAATCTGCAATTTCTACAGTAATTAAGACTACAAATATAAAATATTTAAAACTTCTGTGGCACTCATTTATAGTCTTGAAGGTGATTTTGAGGTGTAGAGTTTGGGGGCCTTAGATACTATCAGCCTGAAGACACTCTAAAAATAAACATCCTTACATCTCTGTGAATCATCATAGATCTCACTGCAGAAGAAATAAAAATTAAAAGCCAACATCAGCACCACAAAAAGCAATGTGATGCTTGATAGGACCTTGATATGGCCACCAAACAGATACCTTCCAATAGTGCAAAAAGTAGTCACTTTGAACTGCTTCAGGGACACTCACATTCTTATACAAAGATTAATAAATAAAGTGACTTCAGCTCTTCTGGTAATTCAAGCCTTGGTGAGGTAAGTAATCTCTGGAAAACTAGAAACATGAGAAACTACCAGTATAACATTTAGTTTAACACCAGAATCCCCTACAAATAGATTGTATTGGGTGTACTGATGAATGCTTAAGAGAAAAATTCAGCTTCTGAATTTCCCCCTCCTCTCTTTCTAAATTTAAATAGTATTCTTCTGCACATCAAGGATCTGCTGCTTCTTCACACATCTGCCATTCCTCAAAGAAACTAAGGGGTAATCAATCCAGTGTGCAGACATATTCCAGCATGATACCTGAAAAATCAAGCTACATTCCAAGAAGTTTTTGAAAAACAAAACACACACCCCCAAAAGCAAACAAACAAACAAATCCATACCCTGACAGAGAACATAGAATCAGACTGGTTTAGGTTGGAAGGGACCTTAAAGATCAGCTCGTTCCAACCCCTCTGCCAGCTCCCACTAGACCAGGTTGTGCAAGGCCCCATCCAACCTGTTCTTGAACACATCCAGGGATGGAGCATCCACAGCTTCCCTGGGCAACCTGTGCCAGTGACTCACCACCCTCACAGTCAATATTTTTTTCCTAATTTCTAAGCTAAACCTCTTCCAGTTTGAAGACATCAACCCCCATCCAGTCACTACAAGCCCTTGAAAAAAGTTCCTCCCCAGCTTTCCTGTAGACACCCTTCAGATACTGTAAGACTACAACATCTCCCCAGAGCCTTCTGTTCACCAAGCTGAACAACCTCAACACCCTTCAATGACTGAAAAGAATCATGAGTACAAAATATCTTTCTGCTGCATAATCATTGTCCTTATTTCATGTCAATTTTAGAATGCCTCAACTTACATATAAAAGAAATTACAGAAGATGAAAAACATGAATTAGGCTTAGTCACTGCACTGGAGCTACTTAGCAATTATTTATTTACACATAATAAATCAATGCTTCAGAGTGGACATCATTTTGGTGACTTAACTGCTTTTCTAAAAATACTATTTCCCTCTTTTCAGGATGTAGTTTGCAGATCCTATCAAAGTTGTGATGTATTCTCAATACCCACAGTAGAACACTTGACCAGGTAAGGAGTCCTGTATTCTTCACCTTATTTTCCTGAATCCAGGCTTTCCATAAAAATTCTGAAGGGCAAACTCCTCCCTTGCAAAGGCTGCTGCAATGATCACACATGCTGAACTAGCTGTAATTCTGTTTTAAGAGAGTCTTGTTTCTTCTGGGATCCCGATCTGTTCTGGAGACTGTGGGCAACTGAACAGTATTTTTACATCTAGCCACATGATGGAGCTACAACTCAGTTTAATTTTATTAAAATTGCTTAACAACCTTTTGGAACATAAAGTAATTAAGCAACTAAACTGCTCACAGTTTCCATCATCTATGATTAATTTTGTATTCTCTGAGTTGGCAGTTCATACTACTATTAGAAAAATTGGTTTTTATCATATTTCATATTATCATATATTGAGCAAAACACCCACAGCACTGAATAAACTACTCACCTGATGAGCATCCAGGTCAATAATTGTGGCTTTAGACACTCCTTGTACTCTTTCAAATAAGAACTGGATATATAAGGAAAGAAAAAGATGAAGAAATTTATGAAGTGAGAAATTAAAGGCTTAAGTCTTGCACAGTATATTACTATTCTGGTTTGAGTGTAGTCTATTCATTTCATTCTCCAAATAAATGTCTAAATGATTCTAATGTATTTAATTACAAAAGTTCTAGTTAATTCACAGAAAAGGGGAATTTTTGTGTTATACAATAAAAAGCCCTGTACTTGTATGAAACATGCATTCACAGTCATCTGTGCAGGTATCTGCCTACTGGCAGAGAAAGCTGCTGGAGAGAGGGAAGAAAGAGGTTTCTACTTATCTCCTCTTTCTCCCACAAAGAAGCAGACACAACACAAGATCAAGGACGTGCCTTTCTACAGCATCCCACACTAACTTCTAAAGCAGACTCTGCAAATGAGGTATAAGCTCAATCTTCTAATAATTTGAATCATAACTTTGACAAGTTATTATCTTTAAAACCCAAAGATTTTGTACAAACTGTCACCAACTCCAATTTCTCAATCTGTATTTTAATGAGAGGGAAACTAGAATGCTGGGAATTACTTTTCTGCAAATTACCATGTGCAGAAATTAGGATGTTATGTCACAGTGTGCTGCCATTTTTAGAGCTTCTTTACATTTGATTATTACTGATACTTTATAAATAAATATACCATAGTACATTTGATTAAAAATAAGCCCTAATTGCAGCAGGCTTTTGCTTCAGCCTTTTAAGAGCTAAATGCAAATGCATTCCCATTCAGTGTTTATTTTGGAGACATTCACATTTTTATTCATGAATTTGAACCACTCTCAGCACTTTATAGTGCAGCTTGATTCAGAGAGGATTTCTGTCTCTGAAATCATCTTGATTGTCACAACTGCAACTAATGTGGAATTTTCAGGTTAATCTGCAAGGACAGGATAAATATCACTGAGGATATCAAAAGTCAATCTGGTTTGATTTGGAGCATTGGTTGTTTTGAGTTTTGTTTTGGGGTTTTTGTTTGTTTTTGTGTTTATGTTTGGTTTTTTTCCCCAAGAAGACAATATAACTGCAGTGGTTCATATGCACATTCATAATTCTGACTCCTGTTACTCTTTGCTTCCACTTCACAATCTCTGCAGCATCAACTATCACACCCACTTCCTTTCCCTACTCATCTACAGATGGGTCTTTCTCTTATTAAGATGTAAATTAGTCCTTATCAATGTATGTGGATTTTTCCCCCTTTTGCACCACTATTAGAAAAGACTGGTTTAAGAGGAATACTTACCTTTATAGCCAGTGTGATATCAGCATATGCACAAAATCCTCCACCTTTGTCACTTGAACAGTGATGAAAACCACCCCCTATACATAAAAATGTTGAAGAGGTGAAAAGGTAGATACTGAGAAACACAGGGGGTCTTTGCAAAGAGCCAGAGATGTTGTGTGCCTAGCAGCACAAAACATCTCCTAGGGGGTTTCTGCACGTGTTTTTTGTGGCCCTACCAGCCCACTGGGCAAAAGCTCTGCAGAGGCTCCCATTAAAGGGCACTGCTGTCCCTTTTAACTGCCTGGCACCCTAAGAACTTGGAGCTGTATGCAAGCAGCACAGGGTGCCTCCAGGACAAGGCATGTGGCTCTGAGAGCTCTGCTCCCCCAGGCATGCAGCAGCTCCAGAATTAACGTTATAGGCAAGCAGAAGGGACATGTGGAAAGTTCTTTCCTATGCTGAACACAGGGTCAAAAAACCCTATCACACCAAAAACGATGATCTTAGCATTGTTTGCACACACCACCATGTTTTGCAAACACTTGGACTAGATGGAACTTCAACAACTCTGCTTTAAAACACCAACACACACTCTTTACATGCAAAACGTAAGTAGATGTTTAGGAAACAATGGAAGAATCCCAGAACTGATGAGCTCTATAAAAACAAGCCAAGTCTTACATGACACAAAATATTGCTTCAATAGTTTACTGGTTTTGCATTGCTATTTGCTACAAGCAGGGGAGTAGATGGATATTCACTATATTCTTCATAATTCAGCCATTCAAGTCTTTTTCAGGAAAAACTGCACAGTCAAAAATAGACACTAACTGGTACAGCTCTGCTCTCCCATACATCAACTCTTGATCTGGGATAATATCTAAATTGGCTGATGGTAAAATATATGAATATTATTTAATAATGTAATGAAAACAAAGATTTTATTGAAATATTTATGTTTGAGAAACATTTCCTTACTTTTTTTTGCACTACTTCAAAGTTTTCCTCATATATGGTATCATACTCTTACATAGTTTTTTTTTCTTTCAAATAAAACATTATTTAGAAGTGAAATATGTGTGACAGTGGATAAGAAAATTAATTCAGTACCTTTTTTCCCCCTTTAGAGTTGATTTTAGTTAAACACAGTGCTGTCACTTTCTCATATTATAAACAGAATCCACAACATGCTAGATTGCTTTAATACAATTTACTATTTTAAACACGCCATTTTAAGCAATATATTTTTATATATAATAAAAAGCCTTCAGCTTTTACACTGCACAGAAACAAGAGTTGCATAGTTTGAGGAACAAGAGTTGCATAGTTGCACTCCTGTCTGAGCAGACATCCCATCCAGCCATGAAATAAGAAGCTGGAGAGAAGCTAAAAGCAGTGGGGTATCCATCTGTGGTCTGTACACAGCAAAAAAAAAAACCCTATCAGGGTGCAGGCATGAAGAATGACTCACAGGGTGCATGATCCCCACAACAACAAAACAAGGTCTTCTAGATAAAAGAGTGAGCACTGAAGTCAGAGAGCTAGCAGGGATTTTCCCAAGCCTCCCAGAAAACTCAAGTCTTGATTTCCAGTCTGCAAAATCCCCTGCTGTAACCCCCACAACTGCAACAGGGCAAAACTCACTGTGCACATCATCCTATAGATCATTAAGCAGGCCCTATGGAATAACACAGCTTTGCCTCACTCATCATCTCTGATTGCCTAAGTATTATTAATTAATATTCTTTTTTAAGCCAAGAAATGCTAAGTGCCTGTGTTTTTTCCCATCTGCCTGCCTCGTGTGACCCGTGAACTCTGAGCTGTTGTTTAGAAGGAGATATTTCATTAGGAAGCACTCTCGTGGTGTTTGTTCCCCTCTTTATCACTCCTAGAAAGAGAATATGAAATGAGTTTTCTTGGACTGCCACTGCCACTTGCCTTGACCCATTTTTACAAGGGCTCCATGTTCTGCTGCTTTCTGTTTCTTTGGCATCTCAGAAATATTTGTTCCCTCACCAAATGACAAAATGAGTGTTTCACTTCTTTTCTGCATATTTAAAGAGACCACAGTGTTTGCAGTGAAAGCACAGTGGGAGGTAGAGAGAGCCACTTAGTGCACACCTCAGTTTCCTTGGAAAGCAAGGATGCTCTAAACAGCATGTGAAGGACAAGCCACACTCTGGCACATCCCTGTTTGTCACACCCAGTGCTGCCAGTGAGCCCAGCCATGTCACAGAGCTCCACAGGCCTCACATTTTATGACTCCCTGGCACAATAACAAATAAATCAAGCATGCACGGAGGGATTTCTTGTGCACTGAGCTTCCATTATAGCCATTTTTCATTTCAGAAACAGGAAAAGATTTCATTAAATGGATTAATATATGGCTGCTGGGAAAAATCGAATGGAAGAAAGCACCTAAAGCTGAACAGTGAGGTACAGGTTACTGCCCAACCCCAAGTCAACACCACAAAATCCACCACGATTAAATCTTTGCCTTTTCCAGAAGGGGTAGCAGGGAAAAGAATGGAATTTGTCTAACTATTAGCCTGCTCATGCCTCTTGTGACAACAGCCTGGGTTCTCCTCAGCACCTCAGTCTGACAGAGGGGGTGTCCCCAGCACAGAAAGGGCTTGGTGGTGGTGGCAGGGAGCTCTGGTTCTCCCAGTCTCCCAGCTGGAGGAACAGGAGTGTCATGCAGCAGCCACTGTATGCATGTCAAATCCATCAGAGCACAGGGCAAGATGGAGTGGGTGGAGAGAAGGAGCAGAAGTAAGAGCCTCCTGCCTGCTTCAGCACTGCACCTGCTGCTGCTTGTGCCTTCTTCAAAGGCCTCTCCACATCCAGGCTGCAGGTAAGGGCTTGACTTACAGTGCACTTTGCACTGGCAAAGCTTGCCAAGCAAAGTAGGTCAGAGACTGCAGCTCTTGGAAGTTTCCAGCCCCTGCTAAAATGCAGGCAGGCTGTGTGGCAGACACTCTGCACCCCCTTGCAGGAGGAAATGAGAGCTGCTTTCCCACTTGACACTACAGGGGGAATTTCAGATAGGCAGAATGTAATTACTTGGCCTGGAGTTCAGCCAGGAGCAGGGCCCAAGACCCCTACCCTTATGTAAAGTGTTATAAAATCTCCAGTGAGTGCAAGTGTGAGGACCTCAGCTTTACATCTCTGGCTGCTGTCACTGATTCTTCATGGCTAATTATCTAATAGTGACCCTTGCAGCAAAGCCAAAAACCAACCCTTGCTGCTTGAAACACATTGAGTCCCAGAGACCAGCAACTACACAGAAATTGCTTGGTGCAGGGTATCTTTCCACAGCAGGTGGACAGCCAGCCTCCTGTGCCTTGCACTCACAGCATGACACTCAGAAACCTACTGGGGTTTTTGGATGGGCAAACACAGCTTTCAAATGCAGCACCCCCAAAACCCAAGCCTACTGTACCAACTGTATTCTGGGGTCTCCAGAGTTTTGCTGTGTGTACTTGCCAGCTGCTTCCATTTCTTTTTCTTCATTTTTCATATTTTGACTGGAATAAATAATTAATCCATGGCTTTGTAACTTGCTGACAAATACAAATGCATCCCATTCCAGCACGGTGTAACGTGTCACTCACAAGAGCCAACCTGCCTGCTACAGCAAAGTGATGCACAGAAGCCTCTGGAAAGTAGGCTAGTTACCAAGGTCACCCCCAAGAGCTCAGGGAAACTTAAGTCCTCAAACTGTCCCTCAGAGGATGTTCCTGCCTGCTGTGGGCACCAGAAATGGGTTAGTATGTGTAAATCCACACAGGTCTAGTCATCTTCCCACCTGTGAGCTTGGCCCTCTACCCTGTTGTAGTTCCTTGCCTCCAAGATCCCACAAACCTTTGGGAACACAGAAGATAAAGCTCACAGTGTTAATTACTCTGAACACTTCTCCTACTTCATATCTGCTCTGAGAACACAAACACCAGAAAATGCATTTTTTTCTTCCAGGCAAAGACTGAGAGGAAAGCAAGAAGGAAGCTGGTTGCAGAAGAGACAAAGGAGACTGAGCTGGGCAATGATTAATCTCAGTGAGCCCAAGGTGTTTCAGAAGGGGCAGGACCAGCAGACAAAAACCCTCCCAACTTTGGAGAAAGGTGACTAGACAGTCAGCAGCAGGCAGGAAGAATAGAGGCTGAATGCCAAGGTTCCCAGCAAGAGCAGCAAAGCTCTGCAAGCTGCTGTCAAATGGCAACGGGGAGGGAAAGGTGGGAGGAGGAGCTGTGAGATGCTGGGAGAGAAGCCCAGTATGAAGAGACTGGTCACACAGTGGCATCAGGTGAATGCCACTGTCAGTGGCAAGCCAAAAGGATTGTGTGCTGTGGAAGGTGTCACCTCAGTTTTTCAGGTTGAAAAGACATCTCCTGAGCCTCTCTTGACCATCAGCACTGGGTTTGTGACATTTTCTTCTAGTGTTTTCTTCTCATTTCCCCTACGCATATTAATATCTATTTGTTTCTCATGATCTTAAGACCTGAGACAAGGACAAAACAAAGATGTGCAAACCCCAAATCCATACTAGTCACCAGGCTGTAGACAAGAGCAAAACTATCCTGAGGAGGCTGCAAAATTCAAGTCTGCTCCCTCCAAACCACTCAACATGGTCATTTTAGAAGCAGTTTTAAGTTTTGGTGTGTATATTAAAAATACTCCATGTTACACTCTTCAAAATCCCTGGGTTGCCCATGCATGGACAACCCTCACTGAGAACAAGTTTTTCCTTCTGTTTACCCCAAACCTCTTGTGCTCCAACTGACTCCCATTGCCTCTTGTCCTGTCACTGGATGGCACTGAGCAGAGT
>JAOEGS010010492.1:15770-40080 GCA_025447755.1 Corythornis vintsioides
TATATTTTCAAATATATCATTTAATGCACTACATTTGTACTTACCCACATTGATTGCCCAGCCTCTATCAACAGCAAGTTTTCCTGCCTTAAGAAAATAAGGATAAGAATTTAATGAATGAAAAGGCAATGATTTAACACCATCTGCTTCCCCCCAAGACACAACTCTTCCCATTTGAGCATGTCCTTTGAATTTTTGGCTGTTTTACCACTGCAGGTGATTCTGAATCAGATCTCTCAATACCAATCATATAAAGCTATCTTCAGCATAATGACTTGGAAAAAAAATATGTGCACTCTCATCTGTTTTCATCCTCTGGCAGTTGGACAGAGCTAAAACTAACAGAGCTTTGCAGTGATGAACACTGACCCATGGCAGACAAATGCAAAAGGGAAGCATCGGGAAGAGGAAAACCTGAGCAAGAATCTCTTAATATCCTTCCTGTGCATGCAAAAATAGAAGGAACTGAAAATAAGAATCCTGAAAATCCAGATTAACATAGTTTCAGCTGGGTCCAGAAAAATCCTACAGTTCAAAATGCCCTGTGACTTCCACTTTTTAAATACAGAACATGACCAAACTTTTTCCATCTAATACAGAAAAACTGCCTGTATTTCTCCTCTGAACTCAAATGACATTCAGGGCAAGGAAAGTATTGACAGCGAAGAGATACACAAAGATTAAATGATGAAATTTTAATTGGAAAACCTGACTCATTTTAGCTAGGAAGACTCAAGCAAGTGTTTAACTGCTATTCTGTAGGTGTCAACTTGAAGATATTACTAGCTATAATATAAAAAAGAAAAAAAAATATATTAAAAAAGGTAAAATCAGATTATTCCTTTCTGTAATCACAGAAAGAACATATTACAAATCATATATGAAAGGAGATTTGTATAGTTAAGAATTCTTCATCACCAATATTTCTATTTGAACAGTTTAATTTAGCACTAAGAAAACTACTGGGAAGGTAAACATCATCCTGTTATGAATGTGCTAACTTACACAAATTACATCTTGAGAAAAGACTGTGGTTTCTGAACTATAAAACCCATTAAGTCTCAGGGAAAAGACATTATCTGTGATTTAACTTACTTCCTAGGGATTTCTCACCAAAAAACAATCTTCTCATATTGCTACAAAATCATTAAAAAGTACAGAAACTCAACAGGAATTATCATGACAAAAAGGGCCATCAGGAATAGCAGAAGATTGTACTTCTGACTTGTACTGTACACATTTTATTGCCTGATGAATCAAAACTGCTTCTGAAGCACACAGCTATTTCCCCACAATGAAAAACTAAAAAAGAAAAAAGTAACAGCATATGGCATCAAGAGCAATCCAAAAGTGACTAGTGATGTAATCTGTGTTTCAGGAGGCAGGGTACAGACATTACTAACAGACAGACAGTGGCTATCTCTGCTACATGACCATGTTTAGAACTAGTCATCACATGTGTCTGAATTCAAGGTAACACAAGCACCAGGAAATACATCACAAAACAACAAGTGTTGACCAACTGGACATAGATTCCATGCATGTGTACTGTGAAGACCATCAAGAAATAGCAAAGGTTGATTTTGTTATCTAGTCTGATCTATAATTTTTTGCTATCTAGCCTATTACTATAATCCATTAAGTCTAAAGATTTATCCAGAACCTACCACAATCTTTCCAAACTCACATATTTGCATTGTCCTTAAAGGCTGGTTTAATAATTTTATCTGATTTTTCTCATGCTTTTTGAAGAGCTGTAGACTTGGACAAAAGCATCAGATATCACTGCACTGTACAAACACCTTCACCTAGTTCCTTACCTCACTATCCTTTGACTTTAAAAAACATGAATGTACAAGAAGACAGGGAAGCACAAAAGAATTAAAGTAGAATTGGGAAGAAGGGGATTTAAGAGGTGAGAAAAACACTAGTTAGAGAAACAGAGTCCAAGATGGGTAATGTACATGCAACCTGTATTTTACAAAAGCAAGCCACTTCCCACTCACAAGCCTGAATTACTACCAGACTCAGCACCCTGCAAGGACACTCAAGCATGGCAAATGTCACAGGACTTGCTATTGTCTTCATCATTTAGGAAGAAGCCACTGGCCATTTTTAGCAGCTCAGAGCAACAAGCAGCAGTTAACTCACTTCACACAGAATTTCAGCATCAAGGAAGTGTCTTTTTGATCTCTGCCTCTACTACTCCCATGTTCAGAAACCTATTGGAAATCTTCCTTTGCTACTTCTCTGCTATAATCACAACTGTCACCTTTTCCTCCAACCATAAACCAGAGGAACACGTGTGTATCTACACTGATACATCCAGATCCATGTAAACAAATGACAGCAGCCACAATTCATCACAAAACTCAAGAAAACTCTGAGAAAGGCTTTGGCAAATTCCTGGGCTCACTCACAAATAGATTCAACTTTTTAGTTGTTTCTGTAAAACTGTACTGCACTGCACTACCTTTTATGCACCAATCAGAAGAGCTCTTTAAATTATTTATGTCTTTAATTAATACTTTATATTCATGAAGGTAAGCATTTAAAAATAAGCAACCTTAATTCCAGGGCAGATTATTAAGTACCTACTTTTCTGCTGACAGAAATGGGAAGCTATCCATTAGCCTATTTCTGAAAATAATACCATTACTTTATCATTCATTTATGGCTTCCCACTCTCCCTCACCTTTAATATCTAGTAGTTGTGATAAATTATATTCAGATATCTGGCACAGACATGCTCTGAAATGTTTGCCAACCCACAGAACAGTGTGCTTCAGTAACTGGCTTCAAATAGGTACAGAAAAATATTATGGGCTTCTCTCCTTTTCACATGCACCCACTCTAACAGATACTTCCAGGAAAAGCAGCTAAAAAGATGCTAAGATGTGTTTGTACCATAAAATTAATGATTTCAGATAGGATTACTTGTCTTTCATTTATGTAATTGTTATAGCTCAGTGTCTGCAAAGAGAAACTGGGATCATTACCATCTTCTCCCAGCACCATGCAGAACATTCTTTGAACTCTGTCTCTAATATGACAAGGAATGATAAAAAGGAAAGAAAAATTTCCATTTACTCCTAGTCTACAATTATGAAGGCATCTTTTCCTCAATAGATAGCTTAAATAACTCATTCTTGGCTCTAGTTATTAACTGTTTCCTCTTATTTCATCAACATCTCTAGCACCAGTTCTCAGAGAAAATGAAATGCCTGGTGTGTCAGGTCTTTAAATTGACTCCCTTCCCTCTTGAGGGCTCCATGGCTCATGCCTTCAAGTTACACAAAGTATCACAGCCTGCAGGTTTATAGAGTTTGGATCAGCAAGTTCCAATCCATAGAAGGGAAGCAAGAGCACTTACCATGATTGTTCCTCCTGTCTGGGTTCGGAGAGGTTTCAGAACTTTCCTCTGAACAATGAAGTTGGGAAGAAAGGCAACTGGTGGAATTTCTGTGATTGTAGCCACAACAAATGACCACTACAAGGGGTGGGAAAAAAAGTACCAATTAATGTAGCTTGTCTTAATGATGATATTTAGATCTCCCATTAGCTGCTATTTACTTAAAAGGAGCTCACAGGTACTTAGCAAGACTTTTAATGTTTCTAGATGGAGGTGATCACAGCATTCCTTATTTAAAATCTCCAAATAGGTTTGTCCTCGAGCTGTTAATCATCACTTTCAATCACCCTCACTAGGTTTTATTATCAAATGGTAATAAATCAGCAATTTTTCAGCAAGTTAGAATTTCAAGATTACTATATTCAGATTTCTAATAGCCCTGGGATCAGGAAGAAGAATTGTAAAATGTCCTTCAGCAGTATTAATAGCAAACTACGCTTGATATATTGTTCAAACCTAAAATATCTTTTCCCAAGTCAAAAGGATAGACCAAGGAGAAAGGAAAAACAGACAACTAAGAAGTTCAAATCCTTAATTGAACACACAGTGCAAATTTTAGCATGGAAAACTGATTAAAATTCATTTAGCATATTAAACACTTCTAGAAAACATTAAGAAAACATTTTGTTAAGTCATAACATCAAGAATATGATTTGAAGGTTAGAACACAAAATATTTTTGCAATATGTAAATGCTTTTTTCTTTGCAGACATATATAGATTACTTCAAAGAACTTCTACTAACACTGCTACCAGTGATAACACTTCCAAATATATTTCAGAGTGTAAGTCACAAGCAAGAATACACCTTGTCATCCAACACTGAAACATTCAGATAATGAGAAATACAATTCTGACACCCTGTACAAAATTTCTGAATAGATCTTATTTTCTTCAATATTCCAAAATTCAACTAGATTCGGTACATTAATTGCTCCATTGCCATTAGCTGTCTAGTTATGAATGACAAGATCAACAAGTGGTCAATTTTAACCCAAGAAATTTGGAGGCCTATTTCAGGGACCTCAGCCAAAAAAAAAAATTTGAGCTACTTTGGTTTGCCAGTTATCAATTTTTTAACCACAAAATACTATTAGGCAAGGTGAAGGAGTGGCATCACACTTAAAGCTCTTAAGCACTAACTATATTTTTTCAACAGTTCATTTTAAGCTCTTACTACTTTTCTATTTCTAAGACATGACTCTGTTACCATACTATCAGCTCTCCACCATTAAGAAAATGCTTTAATTATTTTGTAAAACATTCAAGCTTGATGAAGTCCTTTTGCAAGAGATTTTAGCTTTTAAACCAACATAATATAGAAAATTAGATTCAATCCTGTTGCTCTAAAATGGAATTGAAAAGGTCACATTTGGATAAATTTTGATCTCAAATGCAAACAATGTAATTTCAGCACAAAACTGCAGAAAGCTTTAACAGTTAAAATTCAGCTTAACAGGAAGAAGTGGGGACAATACTCAAACTTGTTATGCTGCTGCAGGTTTTTAAGTGAATGCAAGAAATCCATATGTGTTAGGAGTGAAGCTTTCCATTGACAACAGTCAGTGTCCAGCCCAAAGACATTCACTGCTCCAGAATTAGTCTTTCCTGTGTTTATGTCATTCCTAAAATATAAGGAAAAAGCCATTTGCCTGTGAGGGAAGTCTTGGGGTTCACAAATGCAGCTGCAGGTTAATGAAAATGCTTCTCAAAACCCACCACTACAATAATCAAGAAATTTGTTGCCTCAACTTGTAGACAGTTTTGTGCTTTTTTTTTTTTTCCTTCCACATGCTGATGTTTATTCCCTGCATTTCCTGCAGTAAATTTTCAGCACAGCTCTTTATGTCAACAAAACAGAAACTAAAATTTATTTTTATACAACTGCCTACTTTTTCATGTTGCAAAAATAAAATAAAAATATTCCAACTAGATAACATACATAGATATATAGACATAGATACATAGATAATTGCTCTCACTCAAGCCAGCATCAAGTTCCTGATTCTCTAGAAAAGATTTGCAGACGTCTAATTATGTAAATTAACAGAAATTAAAGCCTGGTCTGGATTCAAGGAAGAGTAATAATCATATCTAAATGTTATTCAATAACATGCCTTCATTTATTCTTTTTATTTATAAACTCTAACTCTTCACTTCTATTGCCAAAAATAATGTTTCTTAAATTGCCTTCATACATTCAGTTATCCAAAACACAGGAATTTAAGTTTTCATTTAAAAAAAAAAAAATTCACTCCCTGTTTTCTTAGAAGTAGTAGTCAGATGAGCCCTTAAGGGTATATTTTCCTTTAATACACACCTATGACCAAACTAGTCATGTTTAGTGATATTGCCTAGTAGTTAAGTCTAACACTATATTAAGATGCTACATACAAAAAACAAAAACAAAAACAAAACAAAGCCAACAACAACAACAAAATGCCCCACAAAAAAAAAAAAAACAAAAAACCTCCCAACTTCAAGAGTTCTTATGTTGCTTTAGCCCAAACTCTAGAATAACACAGATTTAATGAGGCTATCTTGCAGGACTTGACTTATGAAGTATTATTACTATTAATTCCTTAACTATAGAAATATCTTCTTAGTAAGGCTAAATGACATCACAAACTATTTCAAACTTATTAGTGTTCAAGGACTAAAAGTTAAACTGAAACTAACATTAAGAAGACAAAGCTGAAGTAGTTGCTTTCATGCTGATACACCCCATCCTGGATTAATATAAACAGACATTAATGATCAAAACCAACCTCTGATGTACTGCCTTTTATGTTAAGCATTCATTGATTGGATTCCAGCATTTTAAACAGCCAACAACTCAAATTAAAAAAAAAAAAATAAATAATTATCTCAAAACCTGCAATATTATTCTTTAATATCTAAATTTAAGCTGTGTTTAAATCTTTGATAAATTCCTGGAGCTAGTCCCAGCCTCAAGAGAAAAATCACAGACTCACAAATCCGACATCAAGCAACTAAGATGATTCTATATTTAGAAGTTTGCCTGGGACAAAGCTATTTGTGTCCATCTTCAATAGACAAAGAAATTATGGGTTTAGCTTGAACAAACATAAGATAAAAAAAAAAAAAAAAAAGATTAAAAGAACAACCAACACACCAAAAAAACCAGTTCCTGAGAGTCCTCCCACTATCCCCAAATATGCTGCCCATACCACCCTGATTCAAGGGAAGGAACCACCTCTGGTCTCTTGGTAGCTTCACTCACATGACTGAGCAAGTGTCAAAGGACATGAGCCCCTGAGCACCAAACACTCCCCATCATCAGAGAAATTCAGACTTCATTACACATAAACATCTATGTTTCTAATAAAGCGAATCAATTTTTATTTTTAAACCTACACAATCTGCAAATCTATACATCAGATTAACATGTACAACTTCAACTGACTGATCACCTGTTTCAGACCAGCCCATCTTGCATTCCACTGATGCACAAGCATTATCCTTGTCACTGGCATTTCTGTGTTCACTCACACATGTTAGCATAAAACTTCTCATATATCAAATGGCTGAAGTAAAAGATGTAGCTTTAACCTCCTTGCCTATCTCCTTCCAAAATTCCAGGATGCTGACATGTAGGAAATTCATTATTTTACATAACAGTAGGAAAAGGCAGTAAGTGGAAAAGTACTGCAAGCAAACTATCCAAAGCCCAGTCACCACTACAGAGCTAAATTCTTCAAATGAATAACTGAGGAGAAATCACCTCAATTCAAAAGATCAAATTTTGTTGCAAGGACTAGTCATGCAGGGAAACAGAAAGGCCCTTCCCTCCAAAACAGAACTTATTTCCAGTACTGTGCACTACTTTGTGCATATCAAAGTATCTGAGGTTGGAAGGGACTTCTGTGGATCACCTTGTTCAACCCATCTGCTCCAGTACCAGCAGCACAGGGTGCCCAGGATCTGGCCAGGCTCCCCACACCTTCACAGCAAAGAAGTTTCTCCTCCTGTTCAGACAGAACCTCCTCAGTCACACTGAGGGGCCACTGCCCCTTATCCTGTTGCTGGACACCCCTGGAAAGAGTCTGGCCCCATCCTCTTGACCTTTAGATATTTATCAACATTGATAAGATCCCTCTCATTGATTTTGTTCTCCTTCATTTCATAGAACTGTTTCCTCAACTATAACAAACCACCATGTTTTCTGGCAAGTGTATGGAGTTTCTGACCAAATTCATGCTCAAATCTTAAATGAAGAGTAGTCAAGGGATTTTTCTAAGAGACCTCTGCATTCCCAGAAACACAAGCACCTCTGTAGTTTTCAGAGCTAATCTAACATAAAACTGTGTCATTTAGATCTGCATTTGTCTGGATTTAAAAGCAAAAAGAAAACAAAAAGCAGAGCAGACACTGAATAAGGCAATACAGAGAATACCCAGGGCCTTTTCACATCTGGCTACATTATTTTTTGTTTGCAGCTAAGCACTGTTACTTTTGCTGCTTGGCAGGAATTTGCTGGCATGACCAATGCAACATCTCCCAGTCTTGAAAGCTGCATGAAATACTCTCTCAAGAAAAATAGAATGAAAGATACATAGTTAATCACATCTGAATGCACATGACAGTGTTGGTTTTGAACACCAAGACCCAAGTAACACAGACAATTCCCTGTAAAGCCATTCTATAGGTACTAAAAAGATTATTATATTATTCCAAACCAAGCTATCCACATTACACCCTGCTTCAAAGAAGTGATTCAGTAAAAGGAGGTGGGTGGTTCTATGGAATTAAAAGCTCAATATTGAGAATCACTGCAATAAGATCAAATGATGTATGAAATTGCACGGAACTTTAGAGCACAGAGTGAAGAAGCTTAAGAAGACTCAGAAAAGGAGTAGGAGTGAAAAAAGTTCACACAAATAACAGAAACCTTATAGGGGAAAATAAAACTTTCCAGAAATAGCAATACAAGGACTCTTTCATGGTGGAAGGGCAAAGATGATTCAAAGGCCCTTCTTTTGAATTATGAAATGGAATATTATTTCTTGTACAAATCCCTTCTCTGCCTTCCAAGTAAAGAGTTGCAAAATAAAAGCAGTGTCACCTGCTCTCATCTACTATCCAATTCCACCTTGAGATGACTGAATATATTCAGAGAGATGTCACTTGTTTCTGTTTTAAAGTTACACCGAAGTTTAACAAATTAATGTTTCATTTGGAAATACCCAATGAGTGCTCTTTATTGCCTGTGAATGTCATCCTGTAGGAGCTGGGGTTGGAAATCTTCACACCCAGAGAAGATGCAAAGCTGTGCCCCTGCATTAATCTTTCAACTCTGTCAATACCCACTGATACAGGCAGAACTGAAGTATGGAGCCAGTACCTCCCCAGACTGAGAACAGAACCCCTGCATAGATGCTCTATGAGGTTACATAAATGCCAAACCCACCCAGTTAAGTGCTCCATTTTAAGGCTCTCCCATGTATTCTCAACTTCAGAAATGTATTTTAATTGAGTAAATCAAGACTTATACTTTTGAAGACTACACCCCTGGTACTAAGAAGAATATTGTTTACAATTCAAATATTAAAATTTTCCTTATATTCATTTAGCTTTCCCAAAATATTATTTTATGTCACCTATACAACATGGTAAATCCTCTCTTCCCTCCACCCCTCTATAGCATCAATTGCCTGCTGCTCCATTTTCCTTTCAGTATTCTCAATGACAACATTAACAAAATATACCAATCTACAAACTGTAAAAGCTGATTCTAGCATAAATCTGGTAGGCTGTTGCCTTTGACACTAATTCTAGACAAGTTTGCTGAAAAATCCCCACATGAATAAGTACAGCACCTTTAATTTATTAAGGTAGCGCCTTGTGTGAACAACCAAGAGATCTTCATCAGTAGCTTCCCGTGCCTGTACAATCAAGTCATCTGCAATTAGTTTTTCTTCTGAAACAGGAGAGAAATAACAATTGGCATTGTAAACCATCTCTTGACTTCCCATATTCCACCCTGCCAAAGAAACTGCTTTGCCCTTGGGGTGTTAATTTCACCCGTACTGCAAACCACTGCAACAACTTTTGTTTATTTGGTATTTGCAAGTTTCCAAACACATGCCCTCTATAGATGTAAACTATTATGGTATTGTGTATATCATAAATATTGTTTACAGGGAGTTTTTCAGAGTATAATGATGGTAACTTCTTGTTTTAACTGAAAAAAAACGACATACTGAGAAAGGAGAGACAGACACAAAAACAAAAATCTCAAGCCTCCTCACAGTCTAGGACTTGATAAACAGGGGAAATCTTCCTGCTCATGCCATCAAATGTTCACCACTTTCAACATGCTTTAGGAAATATCATAGTTGATAATAGTATTTAATTCCCTAAATCAGAGGAAAATTAAAAAATCAAAACAAAGTAATTGCTTGGATGTGTCATGGAAGCAAATGCTTATGCTCAATTAGGATATTTCTGTCACATACCAATATTTTCCCCCTTAAAGTCTAAAAGATAGGTCACTTAACCTAGTTTTCTAAGACCAGGCTAGAAAATAACACTGCAAGGTTTCAGCATATAATCAAAGATAACAGGTTTGAATACATACATCTGGATATACTTGCCAGAAAGTTCAAGTTAGGGTCAACTAAAAATCCCAAGTGGTGCAGAAAAACAAATTTGCTTTGCAACTGATCACACAAATGACAAATAAAAGGCATCACACTGATCTTCCCAGACAAGTTTTGGTATCTAATTGCTGCACAATTGCAGCCTTCTAAGGCTGTACCTTTTCTCCAATTTTATACTTGGCAAAGGAAGAAAACAACTCACACGTGTGAGATTTTCTTTCTAAAGTGTTATACAACAACAGCACCTGCAACAATATTTGTTTTGGCAAGCTTGAGTTTCTCCTGAGTGAGGCCTGAGAAACATTTCATTCATTCCTTGGCATCAGACTGAAAGCCAAACTGCAAACAGCTTCATTTTGAGGAAGGAGAAGGTAAGTGTAGAAAGATTTTTCACTGGTGATTTTCTAGAAGATGGCAGGGAATAGTGCAGGGCAGTGTTGCCAGGAGCTGTCACAGAGCCAGAGAAAACTACCAGCACCCTGGGGTATCCCGGGGCTTCTTTCCCCTTTACAAAACAAGGGGAGTAGAGGGATTGGGAAAATAATTTTCTGTGAAAGACTGAGAGTAAAGAGTGGACACGTCTCACAGAAAAGAGCCACATTACACAGAGAAAGAGCAGAAAGGTTTCGAAGTTAATCAAAGGCTTTGATTAATTAAGAAAATGGTCATGGAACCCAGAACTTAATTACTTAAGATTGTTAGAGGGAAGTTCCAAAATTCAGCTACTAAATGGAGTGTTGGAATTCATTTAATCTCAATTACATCATGAATACAAGACAGCCTGAAATCAGAAGGACAACAGTTAACTGCAAGTTTCAGCTGAAGAAGCCACTAGGACCACACAGATGGAAGGGATCTGGCTCTGGGACAACTTTTGCCTTGGCAAGTGAAAAGGTCTTTTTTTTAATTTTTTTTTTTTTTCATAAATTTGATGAGGAAGCTTAAACTTCAGATGAAGAGATGCCAAGACTTGATAAAGCCCTGATCCTAACACTAGTTCTTACATTTTGGTTTTCCTAACAAGCACCCCCACAAACAGTTCAGCCTATCACCAGAGGTGTCTCAAAGCTCTTTCCAAACATTATCAGAATAATATCATGAGGTTCATAAAAAATGGATTAATTCAAGCTGCACTTACCTTTCACCCTGAAAAGAAAGCCATTTGCCAGCAGGATAACTGCAGTGTGAACTGAGTGACTAAGCTACACCCTGCAGCAAGCCAGTCATTAACACCTGGAGTTTCACAAACCACAATGAATGCTCTGGTTATTGCTACACCAGGTATAAAGCAGTGGAAACACAAGGCCATGGAAGCTATAGACAGAACTCTGGAACTGCAGTTCAAGCCCTGCAGACCAAAGCATTTGTTTGCTCACAGCTAACCCAGGGAGGGTTTTCCATTCACTGTTAGGAACGTGAAGCCTGTGATCTCTTTTAGCACCAGCCTTGGCCCTCTGAGGAAAGAAAGTAGAGCTCCAAACAGCAGCAGTCTTCAAGAGGAAACTTAAAGGAAATGTTCTCATACATTATCCTAGAACTGAGAGTGTCTGCATCATTGACAAACTGCTGAGTGTCAAAACACAAGACACTGAGCTACACCCACAAGGCTCTAGCACTTTGCACCTAACTTGAGCTAGGCTCAAAGACTCTGGTGCTCATTTCAGACTTTTGTGGAAACAGCTCTCTGATATCCCACGTGGATGTTGCTTGTAAAGGCCAAGCAATGAAACCCTGCTCAGTTCATGCTTTCATTCAAATCACAAACACCAGAGGTATTTTAAGATGGTGTAAGACAGTGCTATGCTCGTATTTCTTCTCTCTCCTTTTTGCTCACAGTCTTGCAATGAATGCTCTGGGACAGACTGAAATGAACAACACTAGTTACTCTGACTAGTATTAGTCATGCCTCTGTGGAGAGCAAATCGTTTAATGAGATTGAATTTTCAAAATCACATTTCATGAGTTTCACTCTGCACAGAGACCATGACTGAGCTGAAACCAAAATTATGGGTTTACTTAGTGAAGGGGGCTAGAAAACACATTTTCAAAGGCCTGTAAAACCAACCTTTGTATTAAAAAGCCCCAGCGTAGGATGTTTGCTCTAATGTTACAATTTAAGCTTTTAAATACTACACAGACAGGATTTTCAGCAATGTGCAATACATGAACCCCAACCCACCTCAGAAATCCTACACTCAATTTAACGCGCTAATATTTAAGCCTGCGGATATATATGAATACTGAAGCACTCCAAATATGTTTAGACAACGTAGCTTAAATCTACACAAGTAAGGAAGATGTAGAGTCACTAGTATATTGGCAATTATTAATGCAACTCTGCACTCACTACATGATTTCTATTAGCTTTTGTTCAAATGCTGGTCTAAGAGTTACCTTCTGTTATTTTACCTTTCAAGAAATTGATGACTTTTCCCCATTTCCCCGCATCAAACGGATGCAGTTTCTCAAGTCCCATGAATGTGATGTTGTAGTCTGGAGAATATACAATAGGCCAACATGCTGATGGAGGATCCTCATACAACTCAGTTCTGTGAGGCCTTGAAAAGCACAAAACAAACAAGTCACCATTTTTAGCAACTACATACAAAGTCTTTTTTTTTTTTTCCATTAAAATCACCAAGTAGAATCCTTATATATACCAACTTTACATTAGGATTAATTCCTGAGGATCCTATTTCTAAGGGTTACTGAAGGACACACAGTTTTCTCAGCTGCTCTTCAGAAGTAGGGTCAGGGGAGAAACAACCCTCACCTCCAACCAGTACAGTTAAACACTTGAACTAATCAGTAGTGGAGGGGCAAATTACAACTGAAGTCCAAAGAACATACATTGATGAACTCTGCATGTGAAGGTTCATTGCAGACATTACTTAATGGAAACATTTACTTCTCTTTCCTGGTCTTTCCAAGTTTAAGCAACAAACTAATCAAAGCAAACAAATCAAAACAAACAAACAAATCAAGCAACACCTGTACCTTAGAGTGTGCATCTGGTCTTCCAGACAACACAACTTCCAATAAATACATTACTAGACTCACATTTTAAAGTCTACATCAAACTGAAAAAAAACCCAACCATATTGCTTCTGTACATTAAGCTTCCAACACAAGTTTGGAATGATTTCAAGGATCCTTTCTGAGGAGCAACAGATTATTTTGCGACCAGATCAGCAAAGTAAAGTGGCTTGGCTTTGTATTTGTGTAGCAAAAAGCCACAGGACTTACTCTCCACTCCCCACCTCATGCTTGTAACCTTTAACCAACATTTTACTACCTCTTCAAATTCTTGTATTCTCCAAATACAGAGAGTCCACATGGCCATTTTAAAGCCCTTCTTCACAATCTGTGCACAGACTGGGCAAGCAATGCCATGCCCTGCATTTACAAACCCACACCTGAGTAACCTGGTGGCCACCACACATACAGGTCAACAGGCAGAGCCAAACCCATGAGGTGCTCACACTCAGCCTGTCCCACCTGTGACCTCCCTTCTCTGCCCCAAACCCATGTTACCGAGTTATGCCGAGACCTCTTGCTGCACAAAATTTAGCTGACATTTATAAAAGGCTTCACAATTTACTGACTGAGACAGAAGAGCCTTTTGTGAGGTGAACAACAGAAAGAGAACCCCCTTCTTTCTGGCCTAGAATGCTCAAAAAATACCCTTTTAAATCCAGCTAAAAAAAAATAAAAATAAAAAAAAAAAAAACCCAAACCAAACAAACAACAAGCCACAAAGACAATGGAGGTTTTTCACCACCGCCTGCAGTCCCCATCCCTACACACCGCCCACTGCAGACAGAGCCGAGGCTCTCTTGAGCCTTGTCTCCGTCCCTCCCTGCAGTCAGAGGCGGCTGCTGCGAAGTGCCACGGGCCTGCCCCGACCCCGGTTCCTCCCCATGGCCGTCAGGAGGACCCCGGCGCTGCGGAGGCTGAGGGCGAGGAACGTTTCCGCAAGGTCTGCCCCCAGCTGCTCCCTCCCGACGCCCCCTAGCCTGCTCACAGCGGGACACCTCAGGCCCCGGGACGAGCAGGGAGCCGGGAGCAGGTGCCGGAACCGCCCACACGCCGGCGGCGGGGCGGGCAAGGGCCAGCCGGAGCCGGGGGTCGAAGCGCCAGTGCCGCCGTGCTGCCGCAGCCCCTGGCCGACAGCCCCTGGCCGGCAGCCCCCGCAGATCCCCGGGCGCACCTTGCGGCCCTGGCCCCGAGCAAGGGACGGCCAGCAGGCCCTAACGCCGGGCAGGCCTCCTCCGGGCCCGACAACCGGTCGGCCCCTCCCGCCGCCCCGACAGCTGCCTCCGCGTGCCCCGACGGGGCCGTCCCGGTCCCGCTGCCAGCACCGTACTCACATCCCCCCGCGGGCCGCGCTGGCCAGGCCGCGCACGATACGGGGCGGCCCGGCACTGACAGCTCCAGCAGCCCCGCCCCGCTACGGGGCGGAGAGACGGTGGAGCCGGGCGGGGCGGAGCCGGGCGGGGCGCTGCGGCTGCCCCAGGGGCCCAGTACGAAGACCCCACGGAGCGGAGGTGCTGCCGCCGGCTCCAGGTCGGGGGAGACTTGGTCTCGAAGTGCCGGAGCCTTGTGCCGGCCGGGCCGCGGTGCTCCCGAGAGGGAGAGGCTTGGAGGTCACCGGCAGAGAGCCGATGGAGGGGCAGCTGCCACGCGTGAAAGAGTCGGAGCTGGTGCTGTCACGGCTCTGGGGAAATGTTTTTAACGCCATCTCACATGTGGAAATCTATGTAATGTTTGTGATCGTAGGATGATGACACCAGATCGCATCCAGAAGGCATTTGATAAAGGGAACTGAGAGGTCACGGGAGAAGTTGTTAGTGTGGGAGTTAGAAAAACTCAAATCAAATAGACAAGAGTTTTGCATCAGCTGCTGCCGTGATTGTGTATCAAGGACCTCAAAGTGATTCCACACAAACCCGTTCTTTGGATGGGAAATATAATTCTCATTCTAAAACAGGATACCAGTAGCTGAAGAGGCACCGCAGACTGAGGAAAACAAAGGTGAAATAGTGGTGTTATCTAACAGACCACTAGAACTCCCACTGATCTTGTCAGGTCAAGATTCACCCCAGGAACATCATCCCTTAATTCAGGCACAGAAGAAAAATAAGCTGGGTTCAAGTCAAAAGCCAGTTTGTAAATGTACTTTACTAATCCTTCTTGAATATTTACAAAAATCAATTTTTATGCAGTTGAACGGCAAAATCAATAATACCATCATGAAAAATGGTCCATCAATAGCAGCAATATCTATCAAACCAAGGATAAATGTACAGAAGCAGTCTTTTCTCATGAGGAGTAATGTCTCTTTAGGAGAGTTTCAGATAAATGTCTTTCTTCTTAAAATATGCTGGTTTTGGCTTGGCATTCAGTTTTGATGGATGCCTGGACTTCACCTTGGTATTTATAAAGCAGCAGGAGACTGTTATCCCAAGAAAACATTCTATCCCTTTGACATTATCTTTTAATTAACATTTCTTTTTGTTCTGGCCCTTTGTGCTCTTGCCTCAGTATTATTTCAGCATATCTACCTTTTATTCCTTGTGACTGAATACTTAATGTTAGGGCCTTAATTAGAGTTTAACTGTTGTTTGGTTAACTGGATACAAATAACAATACGATACATGCAATACAATAATAAGTGTTGTTATTTTATTTTCATTTTGATTAACTTTTAAAGTAAAATTTAAAATAAATTTGTAGACTAGTTTCCCTATTTTGTTCAATGTTGTAGATCGTTTTTGTATGTGCTTTCCCATTGATCATTCATACCTAAACTCCTCCAAACAGAAAGGTTGCTCAGTCATTCATTTTTTTCACTACCAAAAATCAAATGGAAATTGATCAAATTGTCCCACTTAGCACCACATCTCCATGGCTTTTAAACCCCTCCAGGGATGGGGACTCCACCACTGCTCTGAGCAGCCCGGGTCAGGTCTGGATAACCCTTAGGGGGGAATAAATTGTTCCTCATGTTCAACCTAAAACTCCTCTTGCACAACTTGAAGCTGTTTCCTCTTGTCCTACTGCTTGTTCCCTGGGAGAAGATCCTGACCCCACTTGGCTCCAGCCTCCAATCAGGAACTTGTCATGAGCCAGAAGGTCTCCTTTTCTCCAGGCTGAAAAACCCCACATCCCTCAGCTGCTCCTCACAAGAATTGTGCTCTAAACCCTTCCCCAGCTTTGTTGCCCTTCTCTAGGCATGCTCCAAACTCTCAATGTCCTTTGTGGAGTGAAATACCCAAAACTGAATCCAAGATTTGAAACATATTTCCTTTAAAAGCTTTGCAGAGTTCTAATTTATTTAGAAATTTAAAAAGCAGGGCAGCCAGCATAAGTCAGCAGCAAATATGAGAAGATGAGCTAAGCCTCATAACAAGGCTTTATGGACCATACAGGACCATACAGAATTTCAATTCTTCAAAATTACACCCCAAAGACATCACAGAAGTGAGAAAAAAAGATGAATTATATCCCAGCTCTGTTTTCCCAAGACAAAGGAAATGTTTTTTCCTTAAACCTTTTGCTTCTGTTGAGAGTGAGTGCAACTGGAATGATCTTGACACTAGTATGGCTAATGCTGGCATCCTGTGGTAAGGAACTTTATTAATTGCTGTATACTTGAAAGCTCAGGCAGATCATTGTTCTAATAAATAACCAGCAACCTATTAACTCTCAAGGTTTGGCCTGTTGGACATACTCTTCATCATCCAGGACATCATTCATCTCACGTTGAAAATCACAGAATGCACCTCTGGAAAGAACAGGCTGCCCAAGAAAGAGAAATGTTGTATTCTAATGGGGGGTGGGGGGGGTCTTCAATTTGAAATTGATTCTGATAATGGCCCTGTCCTTCCAGGAATTCTTATTAGTCTGCTCATGGGACTGGTTTCTAAAGTGCAGGGATCCACTTGTGTGGATCTTGTCAAAACTGGGTGCTAGGGTCTGAATCTCTAGCAAAGCCAACAAACAGAAAACTGAGTCTGACTAATGTCCCTATGAAAGAGACTGGCAGCTTGGGCCTGCCAGTGCTTATGCCAGATTACTACAGGGGTTCAAATCATTTGCTGCACATTCATTCTTTAGGAGAATGAAGGAATTTGGCAAAAGCCCTTCATCAGTTTATCAACCTTCTGTAGAATAGAAAATGTCTTTCTTCTGATGTTCCATGATGGTGAAATAAGAAATTACTTAAATATGATGAATAGTGAAACGTGATAAGGGGTTTTCTATATCAAGAAACAGGGAAGTTAGTGGCAAAAGTCAGTGGCAACAAACTGATTATACTATGAACATTTGGACAGTCATCCATAATCTGTGTCAGTGATCTAACTTTTGGGTCACCTTCCTCCCAGGTGAAGCTGTATGATGCAAAATGAAGAGTATTATTCTAACCTCCTAGAAACTTTCCAGTTGCTGACTGGAGCTGGAATAATGCAACAGTTGGAATAATCCCAGTAGATCAAGCTTGACATGCAGTTCTCCTCCTCTTCTATACACAGGCAATTTAGCTACCTACAGAGTCTCACCCCATCTCTTGCCATGACAGCCTGTCCACTAGAGAGGAAAAAAAAAAAAAGTAAAAAGCATTGTGCAAATCAGCTAATTTTGTTTTTGTTGTGAGATGCAAAATGTCCTTCCTTAAAGGACAGGACACTCTCAGGACTGAAATAAGAGCCATGTCACAAATAGTTTGCATTTGAACTAGATTTGAGGCTTTTGAAACACATAACATGAAGAAATGTGCTACAGATTAAATCACTTTCAAAGGAACATACAGAAAAAGGATTTTTAAATTTATATTGGGACTGACTTTTCCTGTAAAAAAATTTCATAGTAACTCATTACATGAATTTCTATAGAAATTTAATGTTTTTTAATAAGAATATTTTGAGAGCCTGTGCTACTTTAATCTCTTTGATTCTGAGGGCTTTTATCTGCCATGTGGTGACACGACTGAGATCAGACATTTACTTCCTTGGTGTGTAGAAAATGTGAAATTATTGGTTCCTGTAATCCAGCAGAGCAGAAAAAGATCTGTGATTTTTTCTAGTTCAAAACTGATAGTTTTCCTCCCTTGCTGTTGCTCAGAGCAGCTGGAAATGTAAGGCCTGAGTGTTCCTTAAAGAGATCATGATTCTCCTCACAGTCTTCTCTTCACTCTTAGTATCCTAAGTCCTTCTCCCTCACATTATCTATTGCCTCAGATTTGTCTCCAAATTATTTTGCATTCATTTTCCCAGAACATATGTATAAATGTAAGTATGGTACATCCTTTTGTAATCATATTGCCAATTATGGCAACAAAATCTATCAAAATAAACAGGGTTGTCATACACTGTTATACACAGTTTTCGTAATATTCAGTCCTGAGAACAGACACACAAAAACTGTTCTCATCTAATAATCAGCATGATGAACTGAGCACGTTTAGTCAATATTTGCTCGGTTCTGATTTTTAAGTGCCTGGATAATGAGTGATATTTAGTGTATTAAGAACATGCAAGAAAGCAGCAAAGTGAAACCCAAATGTCTGTCCTGCATTTTCCAAGTACATTCAACAGAAGTATATGCAGACATCTGGTGCTCAGAGGGTGGCAGAAGTGTAATAAACACTGGCAAAATGTTTAAATGTTCTTTATCCTACCAGGGAAAGATTAAATCTCAGATTTTGGGACACCTTTTTTGTTTCTGATGGCCTCATGTGCCTTTCCCATTAACAAGGTAACAACTGTTAAAATTTTCAATGTAACAATTGTAACAATTTCATAGTAATTACTATTGGTACTTAATCAAATTGAGGGTGGAGGGGTGAGGAAGGAAATGCAGTTTTATAGAATATTCTGAAAGATATCTATCAGTAGAAATAAGAAGTCTCACTGGAATAAAGTCTAGGATGGGATAAAATGTCCAGTCCAACAGTCTCATAAGAAAATAATAATTGTTGATATGTCACAGAACCCCAGCATGGTAAGGGTTGCAAGGGACCTCTGGGAATCATCTTGACCAACCCCCCTGCTCCAGCAGAGTCACCCAGAGCAGGGTGCCCAGAATCACATTGTCCAGGCAGGTCTGGAATCTCTCCAGAGAAGGTTACTCCACAACCTCTCTGGGCAGCCTGCCAGGCTCTGGCACCCTCACAGCAGTTTCTCCTCCTGTTCAGATGAAACTTCCTGAGTTCCAGTTTATGCCTCTTGCCTGAGGCACCTGGCACCACTGAAAAGAGTCTGGCTCCACCCTCTTGCCCCCTGCTTCCTAGATATTTATCAGCCCCAGGTCTCATCCTTTCCTCAGCACAGAGATGCTCTAGTCCCCTCAGCATCTTTGTCGCATCTGCTGGACTCTCTTTAGCTGTTCCCTGTCTCTCTTGAACTGGGGAGCCCACACCTGGACACTACTCCAAAGGTGGCCTCACTAGCGCAGAGTAGAGGAGGAGGACGACATCCCTCAGCCTGCTGGCCACAATCTTCTTTATGCACCCCAAGATGCCCTTGGCCTTCTTGGCCATGAAGGCTCATTTCTGAGTCATGGTGATCTTGCCCACCAGGACTCCTTGGTCCTTTTCTGTGGGGTTATGATCCAGCAGGTCAACCCCTCACCTGTACTGATGCAGGGGGTTATGTCCTTTACATACACATTATACACTTCTTGGCATTACAGCATTCTGTAGAAAAGGTGCTGTCCAATAAGTTAATTATATTCAAGCTTATGCTGGAAAATGAATATACTTGCAAGTTTAAGTTCAAAGAATCTTCTCTAAAAGGATGAGTTAATATAGAAATCTGGTTGAAATATGTAGGAGAATTACATTTGAGCATTCATTTGTTACAAATTAAAGCTGAGCACATAAAGAATAAACAGGAGCATGAGTTTTCTGCTCCCAGCAGTAAAATTAGCATTTGCAATGACCAGGAACTTCTACTGCCCCAGAAGAAGTCGGAGGTTCAGTGAAGAAAGGGAGGTGTGGCCTGTGGGAAAAGTCTTTATGACATAAAACATACTTGAAACATTTTCAAATCCATTATCTCTTTTCATTACTTTAATATTCCTGTAGTTTCAAATTCATAAATTGGAATGCAACAATGCCTCAAGAGATACCCCGAAGGAATTTCAGTGTCAGTGTTCACTAGAGCACAGTCAAGAAGAGCAAAAGCACTACAACAGTATGAACCATGACTAACAACCTGGCTTTATTCCAGGCTTTGGAGGTTTGATAAGCCCAAAACTATTCAGAAACTCTCCTTCATAGTCAAAGGCCTTCAGATGAAATTCCTCACTGGCACCATGAGATGCATACACTTTTAGATAGGGATGTGTTGTGATAACTAGATGGGTCATTTTATTTGTTCTCAAATATCGTGGCACAACTGAGAGGTGAATTGTCAGACAATTGGCACTCAAACTATATTAGGCATCATGAATTAATACCAGTGTTTTGAATCACTTGTTCTAGTGAACAGGCAGCTAGTACAATCCAGCTCCTCATGTCTGGCATTACTGAGCAGATGTTTCAGCTGATGGATGACAGATGTGGTAAATCCCAGTTGAATAAAGTCATGCAGCTCCTGAGACAATGGCCCCACACCTCTGCGTTCAGCCGGGTGGTGGGTGTTGAAGGAAAGAGCTAAACTCTTACATGGATCAATTCAAAAGATAAATGGCACACATGAGGGTGCCAGGGATACTCCAGGTTTATTTTTAAAGGGTGAAGAACACATGATGGTGATCACATTGCCTAAGGAACTTCCAACAGTGTTCTTAAGTCCATTTTTCAGGCACTCCAAGAAACACTTTTTAAAAATGCACTTAATTGATATTGATAAGATTCAGATATAGTGATCACAGAAATTAGAGGGTGATAGATCACTGGAATAAATTGCCCAGAGAGGTGGTGGGGGCCCATCCCAGGAGACATTCAAGGCCAGGCTTGATGAGGCTCTGAGCAGCCTGACCTAGCTGGAGATGACCCTGCTTATTGCAGGGGGGCTGGACTAGATGGCCTTTGGAAGTCCCTTCCAACCCAATACATTCTATGATTCCATGATTCCATATGACTCACACAATCAGAGTGAAACAAAACCACAGCTTTCAACAATACCAGCAAAACTCCTCTTAAAATGTAAGGAGAAGCTCTTTTCTGATTTTTATTCCACACGCTGATCACACAACATGATAGGAACAACCCTCCCTCATTTCTCACGCTAATAAAGCTGCTCATCAGATGAAGTATTTCAATGACCAGCAATTAGTACCCTTCTCATTTAGTTACTGTGATTACAACAATTCTTGTATTAATGCTGCATTAATTGCAGTTTGTATCATCTTGATTGAGGGTGTGTGGTGATTTAAAGCGGCAGTGAGGGGGGGACTTTTCTTACTTCACTTAGTGCTGGAAAAGATGGAAAAAAATACCAAATCAGGTAAGGCAATTTATCTCCCAGCCTGCTGACCTGCTGTGTGTCCAGGCTTCCAGTTCTTCTTCCCACTCTGTCCTCCCCTCTAATGACTGAAACTCAGGAGAATATTTGCTGCTTTCTGAAGAAACTTTTTTTTTTTTTTTTTTAATAAAAATGGGATTATCTTCAAGGTAAGTTCTGCTGGGTCATCCTGGTCTTTTCCAGTGCTTCAGTTACAATTATTTACCTTTGTAAAATCTGTACATCCTTGGATTTTGTGGTTACTGTTAGGGAGACAAAATATATTTGGGTCTTGGCAGAACCCCATGAATTTGCAACTTCATACCTTTGTAAAAACCTGTTATGGCCGATTATGGTGAACCCAAAAAGTCAATGAAGTTTTTTTCTTTCTGGGCTCTCCCCACTTGAGAGCAGTATCAACCTTGCCCCTGACACTGAGTTCTTAGTAATTAGGACCAAAGCTTTTCACCAAATGCTCCCTAATGCCATGCTGTTTAGGGGTGCCTGAGGCTGGCACTCTCTGGTTAGCATTATAGAATTGTTCTAAAATAAAATTAATGCCAGTAAAATCTAAATGTATCAATGTCAGAAATCATTGAGTATGCCCCTAAACCAGGGCATTTCAAATGGGTAGATGTGAATTGTGCATCTGTGGCTCACTTCTCTGCCAGTGTATTTGGTATTATTAATACCACTGCTCCTATAATTATGACTCATACAAGTTTTCTGGCTTGTGGAACTGTTGAGGAGCTCTGTTTGCTAATGGTGGCTCTTGAATGGGTGGATGTGACAGAAAAAGAAATTAATTATTTTTCTGCAGAGCATGGTTTGAATCATATTCAGTAGGTAAGGTTTCAGGGCACACACCTGAATACTGAGGAGACAACAAAATAGCCAAGTACCATCCTTTCTGTACCCTTGAGCAGAGCAGGGGTTCTTCTGAAAGGTCCCCATGCATATATCAGCACTGTTTGAACAAGTAATTAAGGATTACAAAAAAATTACATGGGGAAAAAAAAGAGGTGCATTACATTTGCTGAAGTAATCTTACTCTGGCATTTGCTAAGTTTTCAGGGGCTTGGTTTTTACAATAATTTTTAGTTTTGTTTTATCTTGTCTGCATGTTTTGTAACAGCCTGTCCTCTGGCAAGGTATTATTGGTTTTTTTGAATATTTGCATGACTAAACCGTGGCATTTGTTGAAAAAGAAAACAAACTAAACAGTGTTGGTATGTTGTTGTTTTTTTCCTGAATGGATCTATGAATTTCCCTACTCATAAAAGCTACTATTCCCCTCTCCACAGTGTAAAACTAACCCAAATTGGACGCCACCTTCCACAGAAACCCAGCTTACATTCATTTAAACTGCCAAGACAACTAAGCCTTCAGGGAAGCACCTTCTTCATATTTTCCAGTGTGTTTAAGCTGATGGCCATAGGCATGACATCAGCTATCACAGGTGAAGTTTATTCCACTGTTGATACCAGTGTCCTACTGAGAAGACCACAGAACCTCACAGCATATTTTGGACTCAAGGTGAGCTGACAGATATGTCGAGTTACAGGTAATTAGAAACAAACTCTGTAGTAAATACCTAGCTCTAGATACTGTGAGTGACTCTGGATGGGTTTGAAATAAGCTCCACACAATATTTAGACAGATGGGTACTGCCTCCTGGCAGTGCAATATGCTTCAGGTTTCACTGTGCTTCATCTTCTTCCTGGAGCACCTGTGCAGAGCTCCTTCAGCAGCAGTGATGTAGTTAAGGAGAGACACTGTTCATCCATTTCTAATTTTGGCAACACATGAGTTAATTTGACCTCTCTAGAGAATGTTCCTCCTTCCCAGTGTCTACCTTGGAACACTGAGCAGTTTACCTACTTTGTTAATTATTAGACAATCAGATTTGTCTGCTCTTCCCATAAACCAGAACACAAGGGATAGCTGAGAGAAAGGGAAGGAGGAGAAGGGGTGAAGGGCAGTTACATGTAACAGAGAACTTTGAGCACTTCTGATTTTCAATACCAGATATACAAGCTGTTGGTTTGTTAATCAAAAAGGCTTACACTTCACAAAAAGCTAAATTTCAGCAATTTGCAAAGTATATCTTTTTATTTCAACCACATTACTGAGCCAAGCATGTATTACCTGTTTGTAATACCACAGCTAAAATGTAATTACCATTACTAGTTCGTCTTCGATGCAGGCAGCGTGCTGGGGATTTGCTCTGTTATCAGGCAGAAAGTCAAGACAGATGAAGAGTAAATGATGAACTGCAGCAAATGCAAACACGTAATGTAAAGACATAATGGGATATCATCAATAGCCAGGTATGACTTCAGGTCACCAGCCTGAACTAGAACTCCTGCCTGGCAGGGCAGATATGCGCTGTTTGGGGAATATGTTGTCTCTGATTGTCTCTTATGTGTTAAAAGACAGACATTTTAAATTTGTAAGTAGAAAAACAACATTAAAATCCATCTATTTTCTGCTGGACAATTCATTACAGTCCCTTCCGAAGGAAAAGTAGTTTTATCTAGTTCAAATGGTATCTTGCTTGGCCCCCTAAGGCATCAAAGCTTTTCATTCACAAGGAACGTGGAGTCTGTAATGGGGGTCCCCCTTTATTTCCATTATCTTCACTAGTCTCTCTCCTGGGTTTAGTGGAATGAATTTCCTTCTTGGAATCCTTTAATCTTACAAGTACCTTTTTCAGGTTAGAGTATGAAGTTGCAAGTTGCTTGGGATATTTTTTTTTTTAATGGGTTGCTTTGTTTCTTTTTTCCTCCTCAAAAAACCCAAAACACCTAGTGAATTTAAGCCTTT